>JAGVSQ010006800.1:0-15943 GCA_022683975.1 Rhyacophila evoluta | reverse complement strand
TTTAGTTGTATACTTAATAAATATTATTAGTTTTAATACGATACTGACTTTGATGAAAAAATAATAATAACATTTGAAATAAACAATCGTCTCTTCGATATCCACAAGGTAAGCATGTACGTCTTTCGTCCAGCGAATGCTGTTTCGATTCCCATATCTATCGGATTTAAAAAAAATCAAACATTCTGTACTAAGCGGTTATTGGGTTGAGCAATTGTCAACTCTCGTAAAAAATAATTTGTCAAGACATATTTTCAGATTATGGAGATCTCCGTACTTTAATTTCAGAGCAAATGTCTTCACATTATATAGATTTTTATGCTCCACCCTCGGAGTAAGCGTGGTAAAAATATCATTATTTATTATATGAAAAATCGGTTTGCTTTCGAAATAAATGCAGTCAGCGGGAATAAATATATACCCAAATTGATTAATAGTACGAAATAAAATGGATATTCCAAACTGTATGTGTGTTACATAGATGTCCTGGAGTGATCCTTCCGATCTCATCAGGCCTTCGCCACTAGAACACGAAATGGGAGGAGATGTATCCTGTATCAGGGTTGGGAGGGGAAGAAAGGAGGAAAGATTTGCGAGTATGGGTAATTATTTATGTGTCTGGTATCACTGACTGCATCAGAGGGGGTCGATCAAAAACAAATGTGTACGATCTGGCTTTTGCACTGGACATTTGTGATTCATGATTGTAAAGCTTAAATTTACTTATTGTAAATAGATATACGTATTCTATATGTAAAGTTTAACTTCTCTGAGCGAGCTTTCGGGGTTTGTTTATTAGGTCACACACATACCGTTATACAGTGGGTATTTGAAAAATAAGGAATCTATTGTTTTAGATACAATTTATTAGATTGGCCTCTTAAAAAGCATAAACTGTTTTGCAATTTTTAACAAAGAACAAAATACACTAGCTAAAGACTTCCCCGCGAGTTCATCGCCACTATTAATCATTGTAGAGCAAACCACTACAACGTGGCAGAATCTTTGGTATGTGATTAAATTATTGACTAGTGTGTAAATTTGCAAACAAATCAAGATTCGAATTACATTCGTTGGCACTGTAAAGTCTATAAAACTCAAAAATAGGGCTTGTTAAAAAGTTTATTCAGACTTAAGTTTCAACTGCCTCTTTCAATAAAAGCTTTGTTATAGTAATCACAGATTGTTTTATGTATGCAGGTTTTTAGATTCTTAAAAATGTGAACTTAAGATTTCAATTCTAATGTAAATTATGCACTTTGTTTTTTGTTAAAATATTTCAACTGTTAAGCCAAAATAAACCTATTATAAAGTATCCCCGCTAGTGTAGAGGGTAGCGTGCAAGCCTAGCAATCCTGGGAATGCTGGTTCGATTCCCCATCTGTCTAAATCTAAAAATGCAGGACAGGATTCTCATTGGGTTAAATAATTGTCTGACAAACAATTCTCAAGAAAAATAATTGTCAAGACGTCTTCACATTGCGGAGATTTATATACTCCACCTTTAGGTGAATATCTTCTCACAGAGTATATGGATCTACTCTGTGAGCGCACATGGTACAAAAACATAAAGATTCAGCTGGCTTAAATAATAAATATATCCGGATATATATTTCAGAATAATTGTACGCGCGTAATGATTTCCATTTACCAAAGCTATCGTTATTATTAAACAATGCCGTCATCGTGAAATCTAATATCTATATAAATTTCAATTTTATTAATCCGGCTTAGTTAAATCTTTCATATCCCTACTGACCAATCACAGCGTGTAGTGGGTTAGGTGGGCTCCTGTATTGCATTAATAGAAACGATCATTAGTATATACAGCTCCGAGCCATTTACCAAACACCATTCTGCTTATTACTTCATCAAGAGGGGATAACCTCACAGCTTCCACCCACTAACTAATGGAAGTCCAGTGCAACCAGCTATCGCCTACGCCCCGCTGCGAGCCTGATAGTTAGTCAGCTGATTCTCTTTGTATTGCTTACTGTTGAGTGTCTTTGATGTTTCTGGTATTTACTATCCTGGTTAAATATTGTTTATGGTTAATGATAAATAAACACATACATACCAGACAAAATTAACCTGCGAAGATATATATTTAAATGTTATTCAAATGTTTGTTTTGAATTCAATATTTTATAAAAACTTTACTCCATTTATTTTATTATAAATAAACTGTATCCGACTACGCGTCGCTATGGCTCAGTCTGATTATTTTTTTAAAAAAAATATGTTTTCACCTGTCACGCGTGTTAAATCTATACAATAGTATTAACGAACATTTAACTTTTTATATATATATTACGAGCATATATCAAGTTCAATTCAAAGGAATTTTTAAAAATGGCTCCAATTAATCCTTTTATTAGTGAGTTAATTTTTTATGCACACTTTTGAACACTGAAATATTTCACTACTTCAATTCAACTAATATCATAAAATCGATCGAATTAGATATGCTGATTTGTAAGCAATGCTCTTCTATTTCCAAACAATTTACATAATAAACTGAAAAGTTATTCCAAATTGGTAAGAATGTGTATAACATTACTCCAATTTCGGAATCAAAAGAGCACTTGAGAGCAAATTTGAACACGTAAGACTAATTACTGTGTTTCATTGTACAGTAATAAAAATAATCTTTTGCTTTTTTTCAAAGAATATTAATTATAGAAAGAAAATATGCAAAACTAAAGTAAATTTTTTTTCTCATTTCTTTTTCGTAATGTTTACATATTTTTTCTAGCCTAAAGATGCGTGATAAATTGTAGTAACTTCTATATATCATTGATCAAACTATTTAAAACTTATATGAAAAGAAATATTTTATAAAATTATATAAAATAAAAGAATGGTTGAAAATGGTTTTTGAATGTTTTATAGTTTTCCATGGTGACAATAAAACATGCTTAAACAAATTTCTTTTTTTAAAAATCACAAAGAATAATATAATAAATATAGTATGTTTACAAATTACTAGATTTCTTGAATGGAATTTTTTTTTAAAATGCTAGGTAATTACAAGTTGTAGCGTATATATCTATATCAAAAATTTTACATAATATTTAATATTATATAACTTTGATTTTTGCTGTATTTACATTTGCTGCTTATCTTTGCAAGGTAAACAATTCTTGTTTGAATTTTATGATTTATTAAATGAAAATAAAAAAGCATTATCAAATAATTAAATCAGTAGTTTTTCAACTGTGACTCTAATACAACTAATGATACTCGGAATACATTTAAAACACTTTATAGTTACAGACACAATGGTAAAGCGTTATCGGCCGTGTTTTGTTTCCGCCGTTTCCTGGCTACTAAACAGTTTGGAAAACATTGCCGGATTTCTTTTGCATGTACACCACAAAACAGTTGACGTATTTATAAGCTGTCTATAATGCATAAATATTAGGGCAGGACTTCCTTCTACACTATTGTCGTGGTTGAATTTGTTGTGGGTGTCGTTTGTTTATGTACACGTGATATAAAGAGGGTGGTATCAAGTAACGTATTCGAATACAATATTTAAGTTTTGAATTGTTATAATTTTGAAAATACATATTTGAAATTCAGTCAAACTAAATTATATTTGTCAAAATTCACTTAATGTATATGGCGGTAAGTATTTGTACTTATAACTTATAAGAAAATAATACTTTCAGGCAGATCTACACAACTGACGGTTCGTAGACCGCGTATGACTTCCAGCGATACTTACTCTTGTTACTTCTTATTTAATCTATGATTTTTTTATTGTATATATATTTTAAATGCGTATATAAAACGTGAAGATTAGCGTGCGCACCTATCAGTCCGAAGAATAAGGGTTCGATTCCCCATCTGTAAGATTTAAAAAATCCGAAAATGCAGGACTGGATTCTCATTGGGTTAGAGTTAGCAACTGTCTGATAAACAATTCTCATGAAAAATAATCTGTCAAGACGTCTTCACCTTGCGTGATCCATATATAGTACTTTTTGAGTAGATATTTGCTCCAATTTGGGAGCTAACATGTTATAAAAAATGCTTATATATATTGACTGTAGCGAAAAACGATTCGGCCCTCAGCTTTTTTCAAAATAGGTTGTGAAACATGTAAGTTTTAAATGCCGAATTATTATCTAAACTTAGCTTTTAAGTTACAGAATGGCTTGTCAAATTTTTGACCGGAAGAAAGAACTTCCACCATATTTATTTTATTGATTCGTCTTAAATAACTTATTAAATTAATATGATATTGGGTAAAATACCAGCTTAAGTCTTCATGCACTTCAAGGCTGAGCCTATTTAATGTTTTGGCTTTGACCCAAAATCAATACATTCAGGTTTTTGTGCCTCTTGTAATATTTTTCTGTGTATCTTTCGTCCTTTTTCCTTTCCACAGTCGATAAACATGCATTACTATATTTGAAAATGTTTATTCTCATCAGGCTTTTACGCAATTAGGTTTATAACTGTCTTATTTAGCTTTTCGGCTTTTTTTCAATTTTTATACATATGCTGAAATTGGTGAGATGTTTCATTTAAAAAAACTTCTAAATCATTTTACTTTTATAATTCATTGTGCGTGACTTTTCAAAAAACAAAACTAGAAGAGACGCTAAAGTGTAAAATAATTACTGTAAGCATTTCAGGCTATTTATTCTGTATATATTCTAAAGCTTCAATACAGTGCATTTAAAAGGGCAAAAGAATTAACAGAATCAATATTACAATAAAAAGTTTATGAATTCTAAATTATATAAAATCAATTTCCATCAAGCACCATCAGTCAAAATATTAATTATTAAAAAGTTTATGATTGGGTAGAACATAATTGTTAAAACTTACTTATTTTAGTAGTTAAAATATTAGTCTACTGATATAAATATTTATATCTACATACTTATATTTATATATGTTCATATAAGTAATCAAATAGTATAGTATTTGTATAAAACCTAAACAATTAAAGCCCGAAATAATATTATAATAAGCAGAAAACTTAAATAATATGATAAATCCACCGAATAATTGACAACTCGATTGAAAATACTTTTTAATATATACAATTATTATCTACAAAAATATACAATTTAAAATATAATAACTAAATAAACTGACAACCTTTATGGCAGCATTCAAGCATATATCTGAATAAAATACTGCTTTGATTTACATTTCATATATATGAAATGTAAATTCAAAATGGAATTAAAATAATTACCTGAGTCAAGACTTTCAAACTATTCATTATATAATCAAAAAGTCGTTAATATAAATATAAGCGTTTGTATTATATAATAAACTATAAAAATTTATTAACAAAATCGTTCAAAATTTTCGTTTCACACATAAACATATTAGTATTTTATCGGTAATAAGTAAGCTTCGTTATTATCTTTCATAAGAACAAATGTAAGTTTGCATGATTATTACACTCAAGTATTTTATAGTCAGTTAGGTTTAAAAAAGCTGTGCTTTTGGTAAAAGGTCTGAAGGAATTGCGTTGTATGAGAAAGTTTCTGTGTTACATGGTAGACGTTAGATAACAATAAACCTGAAAAATTACCTCCCCTGCTGGTCTTACGCTGTACATTTCACTGAACCTTATACACAAAGCCTTCATACAGACAAAATGCTAAAAGCTCTATACAGAAAATAAACATTATATAATGATTTATAAATACGTTTAATAAGGAAGCACTAATGCTACTTAAAAGTGTATAAATAGCTTTTGTAGAAAAATGTGATTATGTTTTACTATATGACTCACGGTGATATTGAAGTTAGTTGAGCTTTCTGTTATACTTGGTCAATTGCCAATACGATTAAATTTATAGAAAGTTTGTGAAAATGATTTCTTTTATGTGGTATATAATAGAGTTTTCCAAACTTTTTTTGCAATGGAACACTTCGCAAACCCGAAAATGTTAACGGAACACTTAGCTTATTTTTTAGGTTGGATAATTCCTACTAGTAAATATTATAAAAATATAAAAACTTTATTAGAACACATTGCTTAGTAATAATTTTTAAATATAAAACTAGATTAAAATATAAACATAAAAATATGAATAAATAAAGCATTTAATGACTTTGATGATATTGAGTCCTTGAATTGCATATCTTCTTGATATCAGGCACAATATTATTGTTATTGTCTCCCCGGTTAGCGTAGTTGATAGCGTGCGCACCTAGCAATCCGGGAAATGTGGGTTCGATTCCTCATTTGCTCGGATTTTAAAAATCTGAAAATGCAGGACTGGATGCCCATTGGGTTAAATAATTGTCTGACAAACGATTCTCGTGAAAAATAATCTGTCAAGACGTCTTCACATTGCGAAGATTCATATACTCCACTTACAAAGCGGACTTATTCACGCTGTGTGGATCCATATGCTCCACTTTGGGAGCGGACATGGTATATATAAAAAATCATCTGGCGTGGCGTCAAGCCTGTTCTTTAAAAAGGTTTAAAAAAATCAACACGGACTTGCTTATGAAGTAAGTTTTTTTGCTGCAAACTGTATACACTAATATAATATGCTGAGTATTTAACACGTATTTGAAGGTGTTTTTTATTAGGTGTATAAACAATATTTACTAGCGCGGCTAACCATTCTGTCAATCTTGGTAACGATCGAGAAAAGATAGTCGTCCGACTGTATCTAGATACTTGACATCATAAACATCAGTGGAGATTGATCATCATTCGCCTTTCGATATGAAGTATAAGATCTTTATGTGTTGTGTAGATAAAATCTTTCAAAATTGTCACGGAAAACCTACTTAGGCTCAACGGAACACCAGTTTTCTGTGGAAAATAGTTTGGGAAACCTTGTTATAGACGAAAAAATTAAGGAAAACCAAGTCACCCTAAAAATAAATTTGAAAACGTTAGAGATTTTTTTTCGTCTATATTTAACAATTAATTTTGATTCTTCGATTAGCACATTTTTTGTTACATTATTTTTTACTATATAAGTAAAAACTGTTATGGATCTATAAAATAAAAAGATGTCTATTTCATTACCGACCGTAGATTGTATCGTCGTATTACTGGCAAATGACGTTAAAGTAAAAAAGTAAGTTTTGAAATAATCGAGTTTTAATTGTCGAGTATCTCTGTTAAATAGATTAGACGTCAATTTCTTAAAGTATAATCATTATACATTAAGAAATTGTCGTAGAATTTATTTAACAGAGAGACTCAACCATTAAAACTCGATTATTTCAAAACTCACTTTTTTACTTTAACGTCTTTTGCCAGTAATACGACGATATAGTCAAGCAATGTAAAGACATGCCAATAGTGATAATACTATACATATTTTGTCATACTTTATTTGCTCTCAAAGTGGAGCATATGGATATAAACAGTTAAAAAATATACATTCCAAAAGTGGAGTATATGGATCTTTGCAACCCAATCGGCATCCAGTCTTACATTTTTAGAATTTAAAAATCTGGCATTCTCCCGATTGCTAGACGTGCACGCTATTCATATAATGCTAGGACACGTATAATAATTTTTACTAATATTTCAATAAGAAGATGTTTTAAAATAATACGAGAACATTATAGAATACAGCGTATATTGTACAGTGCTATATGATCAATTTAGTAACTCGTCCAAATAAACTGCCTGAGCTAAAACCCATACAAAAATGATTTAGTTTTATTTGACGTCTATATCGTTAAAATTTAAACATTATGAGCAACATAATTTTGCTTAGTTAGACGTCTTTAGCGTAGACACGTAGATGTCTGTGTACTACGCCGTAGGTTTATGGGCCTTAATGAACCTTAAAGCTTAAGTGGAAGGTGCGTAAGCCAAATAAGCTTCTCATAAGGTAAATCTTGTCATACGGGTCGACGCATGTACACGAATAAGTATTGTATTATATAAACATCGTATGTTACGTTTAATTCCGGATAAACATTTGCGATTTACTTTATAAAGCGTGATATTTAGCTATTAGACTGTAGAAAGTAATTAAAACAAAAATAATTTACTTGTAATTACATTTACGTTTTGAAAATGTTAAATTTATACATTATAAATTATTTTTTATCATTAGTAAATCGTCGCCAATATTGCAGGAGCACGTATCTCAATTTTTTGATTTATATCACTTTGTTAATTTTATATTTAGCTATCTCTAATACCATTAGCACATTTTTTTATTAGTATATATAATTATAAGACGCGTAAAAACTATATTTTAGCAACAATGTGATATTGCAAAAAATTAAACAATACTTTACAAGGTGACCTAAGCCAAAAAATCAAAATACGTATTCCTGCAATATTGGCGATGAAATATATTAATTACACTCACTTCAAACGTAAAGGATATGTCATAGATTTTCACCATATGAAAACATATTTATAAGTAGATTGTAATTTTTCGTAACCACGATTTTACGATAAAATCTTGATCTAAATATGTGATTAAGTCATAGATAGATACAATAATATGCTCTATAATATGTATTGTATTTAATATCAAATAAAATTGTTTAACAAAAATAAAGTTTTTCAATTAATTTTAGTATGAAAGTGATTGATACGTGATAAATGAAAAAAAGTTTATTATAATCTATTATATCTCTCATTAATTCAAACAGCTTATCAAAGAAATAATTATTTCGTACTAAATTTCCTTAATTTTATCGATAATGGATCATTTTATCTTATTAGAAAGTTATATTTATTCAAGATTTATTCTAAATTTTTTTATTTATTAAGAGTATACACGTTACTAGTAATTATTTCAAATAATTGCGACTTATCTAAAAGAATATTATTTTTATTAAGCTTAAAGCTTAATTGAAGTTGGACTTTATACTTTTAGAAATCAAGATAAAACGTTCCATAATATAACTTTACTAAAGCGATTAACTTGATTACTTAAAAGGTACGCTCCTTTCTTTGAGAAAGTAGCTAAGGTTTGCTTGAAGAAAAAAACGATAAAAGTATTGGATTTTTACATTTGATTCTTGTCCCGGTTGCTTTGTTGCGTGTTTGTTGAGAACTTCTTTTAAACAAGAAAGCTTTTATGATGCCTCTAAAGATGGTAGGGCTTTGATCGTAATAAACCAAGTCGCTTTGTAGGATTTCTTTCATGGAAGAAATAATTTCCATCAGGCAAATTGATTTGAGGAGATGAGAAGTTGATTCAATTATTGTACAACATCGGAAATACTTCAAGTGATGCTTAAGTTATGTTGTAATAAACAATGTTATAAACATCACTAATAGATTACTATTTGCCAAAATACATTTTATAGAAATTTTGAAAAACTCCACAAGGACAAACGTTTGTGCTTAACTGTGTTTATTAATGAATTATTGTTATACAGTAGTTCCAATTTTGTTAATATTAATTGCCTTTCATTATATTTCCCTAATAAACATGTTTGAATGGTTCATTAACAACATTGTCAACTTATCGATAAAAAAAGTAAATAAATAACAATTTAAATAAAATTCTGAATGCTGAAAATGATTTTTTTAAACTTGCAAATATCAAACACAACGTAGATGATAGATACATCCATAATTTTTTTAGATAATTAAATATATTGTAAAACTAAAATCACTTAATTTCGATTATCAAAGTAAGACCAATATTTAGTAACCGATTAATTTATATCACACAAAATAAATATAGTTATATGTATGAAAACTAAGTATTCTTTAAATATTTTATGTATCTACAAATATTGGACCATTTTTTTCCAAAATAAGCTTTAATCGACTGAAAGCCGTATATAAATTGGGGATCTTCTTCATTCGACGGTGGATTAATTATTAATTTTTGAAAGTTGACAAGAGATGTTTAACAAATCACAATAAATATGTATCTTTATATATCTGTTTGTTAGCCCAAATCCAAAAATATCTTATGCAAAAAATGTATATTTTTCTTAACTAAATTCTTGGAAACCGCACTACGGCAAAAGAAAATCTTTAAGAGTGTCGCATAATATATATTATATATAATAAGTACGTTTTAATATATCTACAAAATTTCCGCGTAACACTTACCCGATTTATTGTACTAAACTATTGTTTTTCACAAACCATGTGTGTATTTTCACACGCGTTAAGAAAATGTGCGAAAGAGGGAGTGTTAAGATTGAAAGAGATAAAACCTCAGGGATGTCTAAAGACTCGTTGAACGTCGTGAGTTAAGCCTATTGTTAAGTGTGGTGAATTCGTAGGAACTGAGAATTAATCTTCCGCCTTTTTTTGCTCCGAGTTTGAGAAAAAAAGTTCATTTTTCTTGAAGATTGCATCTGTTTTCAGAAACTGACAGAGTTTCTTTTTTGGCATGTTTCGTATAGGAAGGTTTTTGAGGATACCAATTTTTCTGCCAGATTTTCATGCGGATGATAAATGCTTTCAAAACGTATTTTCTGGCGAATACTTTGGCAAATAAAGAATATTTTTTCATCAGACATTGTCATAATAAAAGTGAATTAATGTTACTTCTTTGTGTTTGTACAAAGAAAACAATCTGTCTTTTATCTTATTATTGCTGGTTTGCACCAAAAGCACTTAGAATTTAATTCATTTGAATAGACCTAATGAAGATAAAAACCGATATTACAACCCATAGATTTTTTTCAATACTGCCTGATCAAATCACATTAAGATAAATGAGGTTGTAATTATCATCAAGCTTTGAAAATAATATATATATTATATCAAATTTTTAGATTATTTTTCACAGAAATGTAGTTCTAAAAATAGTAATCGATGAAAATAAAGTAGAAATTAATTTGGCGTCTTGTTTATAATCTGTACATTATTTTTAATACATCCTTGAATTGATGTTAACGTTAGTTTCAAAATATAGAAATATTTATTTTAGAATTACAGCAATTTATTTTTATTGATGGTATTGAATACAATTTTTTAAATCAAGCACCAAAAAAATACTTTTCAATTTTCTCTCAGTGGCTTTCAAAATGACTTCTGTTCCTAAATATTTACACATATCCCACAACATGTTCTTTTTAAATGATTTATTTGACATTCTCTTGATTTACTTAAGATTTTTATGCACTTATTTCGTTTATAAGGCTTTTCATGGAAACATGTTCAAATAATTAATAAATATAACCTATCTTAGCAGTAGCAATTTATTATATACTTAGTAAATAAAATTAAAATAGTGATCAGTAGAATTATTGATTTTACAAAGGCTTACATATTACATCATATTAGAAATTCCACCATTTAATTTTCGTGTTAAATCAATGATTTATCTGTCTGAAAAGTTAAAATAGTGAATAAGTTGATTAAAATAGTATAGGTGAGTGTGGGCGCCTAGAAATCTGGGGAATGCAAACTCGATTCCCACATCTGTCGGATTGAAAAAAATCCAAATATTCGAGACTAAATGCCCATTGGGTTCAACAATTGTCTCACAAACAATTTAAGTGATCAATAATCTCTCAAATCGTCTTCATATTTCGGAGATTCGTATACTACACTTTGGAAGCAAACACGGGATAAAAAAATTAAATAAATCATAACATATTCACTAACGTAAGAATTATGTAACTGGCTAATAACCCATTCTGTTAAAATAATTAGTAATAAAAAGTCCCCTGTTATAATTAAGCCCTTGTTATTTAAATGTCTTAGTTTATTGGTAAGCCAACCGATAAGCTGAAGCTCATATTAAAATACATAAGCATCCCGCTCGAATTACGCTTGCAAACACAAGCTGCAAACTTTCTCGCCCAAAGCTACTAGTATGCATAAAGAAGATTCAATTCTCGTCTAATGATATTAGCCCGAGTCAACGTTATAACCTCATTTAAAAGTTATCTTGAATTTCCATTTTAAATGCGACCCGCAAGATTTTGTTCCGGAGTTATTGAAACCGGCTGAAAAAGGAATATAAATACAACTAAGGGAAAACTTTTGACTGCTACATGCTTCAGTACCGTACCAGGGCTGTGCTATCAACGGATTTAATATTTTATAGAGCTTTTAAATACATATATTATAAATTTAAAGCTTATTTTGTTGACATGTTTCATTTACATTTTAAACGGAATACAAACTTACTACAATATAAAATGATTGAACAATAAAAAACATCAAATACTTTATTGTCAACCATCCAGTCAATTTATATATTATATAGACATTTATTAAATAAATCACAAACAATAAAAACAATAAACAACAAAACAGTAGAACAACATATTTTTATTTGTGATACATATATATTATTATTTAGTTGTAATAAAAGTATGATTATGAAATTATCTCATTGAGTAATAGAATATTACATTATGGTGGTATAGTTAATATTTCTTTCAAATAGTATGCATTATTGATTATTATAAGTGGTGTTGGCTTAGAGGCTAGTTTGAATGCTTCATTACTGACTGGAAAGTATATCATTCAGTATTAATTAAAAGCTTATTATTTCTTCTTCTTCTTTTACCATATCTGTTTTTAAGGTGGGGGCGTAAGGATCAATAGCGTGCAGGCGATCATTACAAAAAATAAGACAGATTTTTTACAACAACTGACAAATGAGCCAATTGCTTTACCCATTGGCTATGTATTCTGACACTTGATTCGAATTGAACTCAGAATCTGACCTACATTTTCAATCAATCGTATTTTGATTGCCTCGCCATTCCTCCTTCAAATCCTCTTACGGTATAACTTTTATTTAAAATGCAAAAAACAAACATATAAAATACATTACTTGCGTATTTTTTTGTACATAATTCACACTATTAGATAATAAAAATTTAAGCGCAAACCTATCTATTTAAGTCGATTTCCTTTCTAATTTTGTCATCAGGAGGTTATTTTGAATATATACCATACAATTATGGTAATGATCAAATTTTATTAAAATTTACTAGACTTTAATAAAGATTTATTTATATTATATTCGCTGTTCGCCATAAAAACAATAAAAACATTTTTTTCTATTTGCACAGATTATGAAAATGATTTTTAATTGAATATCTAAAAAATATGTTCCAACCCTAAATATAATACTAAAAGTTTTCTATTTCGTGGTGAACTAATTGGTTTAAAATAGTTTATAAACAGGATTTGGAATATACCAATAATTGAGAAACTTTTGTAAATATTTTCCCATATAAAATAGAATAAATATTTCAGAACCATTAATAATGAAAAAAGTTTATTTAATATAGCTAGTCATATAACCTTTAGAATGATTACAAAGTATACGTAGTTTTTAAAATCGAGTATTGTTTGAAGATATATTACATTTTATATTTATATCAATCGTGTAATTTTATTTAGTATCATATTCGTATACTTAATGGATTTAATAAAATACAGATATAATTTGTGTAATTATTATGAACAAGCCTAAAGCAACGTTTTTTGTAAGTATAACTTATCAATATGGAAAAACTTTTAAACCAAAAAGCTTCATATCCACAACCTTTAATCCATCAAGTACCAGCCTTAAGTACCTATATCCGGTTTCTACAATTAATCCCATCAAAGCATTTCATCGGGTCGTTGTATGAGCGGTCAGTACAGCCTCCAGCCTACATCCTCTGGCCCCACTGAGAGTGTAATCCGTTTAGACTCGAGCCTTAATGAACGATGTTTTCTCTACGATAAATGCTTATACTATGGGGTGACCAAAATTTACATAAAAATATAAATTCAACAAAAAAAAATATGCAACAGTTTCAAGAAAAATAATATCAATAATACTGCTAAATAGTAGTCTGCGCTACTGTTAAATGTGTTGTATGATATTTATTTTGACAATTATGTATGCCAGCAATGTATTTAATTTTATTTAAGATTTTTTCCATAAAATATTGATACATTATGGAAGAAGAAGAGGTTCTGATTATGGTGTGGTTTTAAACTGACAGTCTCTAGGCTGCAGGTGGACTGCGGGAGAATGGACATCATAATTAATTTAAATAATAAAAAAATGAATATTGCAAATCGACTATAGAAAGGAAAATGGACGTAAAGCTCAGATTTTCAAAATAACTCCTTTTTATTGTATAATCAAAATATACAAAACTTTACACACGTTCTTTAAAAAAGATGTAAGCGGCAAATGCCCAATTGTTACAAGAATTTAGCATTTAAGTATGAAAAATGGATGTTCTGATAAATTTTTGACTAGGAAAAAAGACTTCTACCGCGTCAATTTTACTGGTTTTTCTTAAATAATTTAATACATTAATATCAAGTTGAATAAATAAAATAGCAGTTTTAGTCTTCGTGATCTTCAAAGTTATGTCCATTTAATATTTCAATTGCACAAAATTGTTAAATAAACGTTTTTTATGTCTTCTGTGAAATATATTCCATGTGGATTAAGTCCTTTTTTTTCCTTTTCACAGTCGATTTACATGTACATATCAAAATTGCAATACACGCAAATTGTATCAGTCGTTATAATGTTTGAAATTTTAATGTATTCTTCAAATATATATTTTTTACTAAACTCGGATGACTCACATGGTTACCCTCTCAAAAAGTCTCTTCACGTAGGAGCAAAAGCTCGCCGGATCACCTTTGGGATTATCTGGAGACACCTAATGTGCACGTTCTTCGGGAAAAAGTTTTCTGGGCGCATTTGAAAAAATATACCGCTGCTAAATGGTGTGGGATTTCATGAATCGTGTCCAAAATGTTTGATGACACTAACGAATGACAAATTATATGAAAATATTTTCCTTAAATAAAGGTGTATGTACACCGAACACTCTTTCTACACGGATTTAAAATAGCACGGTGCTAAATCCTGCATTTTTATTTTGTTTAAATTTAGTAAACTCAAAAAATTTAAAATTAATATTACACAGTTCTGTGTATCTAAAGTTATCAAAGCGATGTTCTACCAAATGTGCGTAAACGGGTTCGGCTTTGGTCTGATTGTGAATAATCTTTGTTACGATTTTAAAGTATTTTTTATTTAGTGAAATGAAAATATTATACAATAAACAATTTTTTATTTTTCGACATCCATTTGTTTAAAGTTTTAATCAGTGCTTAAATTGGAAATTCAAATTAAGTTTTATAATAGTTTTTATTTAATATATTTTAAAATAACTTATTATTTTATAATTTCGACTTACAGTTTCCACTTAAATATAATATATCTGTGCTTTGCTCAAAGTATTTTTCTTGTATATGCATTGTTGTGTGATAATCTATCATTTTATTTAAGGATCGAAATTCACGAGATCCATGATCAAAACACGTATTAATGATTATAAAAAAAAAGATTAATTGCATTTTTATATAGGTATGTTGTTTTGGTTACCCGGTAAAAAAAGTGTTACTATAAACTGTTTGATCATAATCTTGTCAATCTTAATAAAAAATATTTTCACTTTACAAGCACCTTAAAGTATACTATGTGTCTATTTATATTTAGTACCACGACAGTTTGAAAGCGTAAACTCAAGCATAGATAATATTTTCATTGAATAATAATTTTAAAACGTTTGTATATTAACATGTTTTATATAAAATCACACAAGTTGTGAATCTATTTCTTTAAAATCTAAATCTGCATTCTTGTATTTTTAATTTTTTTAAATATCATATAAGTCGGCGAAAAAAGTTTCAGATTTATTGGAAAAGATACGTTTTTGTCATTAATATTGTTATTTAATATATTTTGTACATCAAGCCAGAGGCCAGAAAAGAACTCGATAAATAATTTTCACCATGATGTTGCTGACATTAAAAAAATATGATTCTGCATATGGAAGAAAAATAAAGATATGACGAGTTATGCCATTTATGTGATTCATTGTTGTATTTAATAAGATGTTGAATTATAAACCCAATGAAAAATGATTAAATTCTAAATTATTTAAGACTGGTACACTTCCATATGTGAGGTCACTGTTAGCGACCCGGGTTTTGCCTTTCGGCATCTTC
>JAGVSQ010006799.1:0-15944 GCA_022683975.1 Rhyacophila evoluta | reverse complement strand
GTGTAGATCCATATGCTCCAAGTTGGGAGCGAACATGGTATAAAAAAAAAATATTCTATTACTTAGTGTTCAATTCACGTATAGTAAACAAGGGTATGAATAAGTATAACATAAACATATGTGTAAAATTGTTTGTGATCAGTATGGCGAGCCTAACCTGAGTAAATAGTTTGTTATATCCTTGGTTGTAAGAGTTGTATCCTATCATATTTCGACATGATCCCGGCTTTTGTGAGCCAGACCGCACCATCAGCGGCCGGCTGCTCTGGTCCGACGTCGTGCTCGGCTGCGAAGACACTTCGACGTGGCGTCCCGCGGCGCCGCGGCCCCCCTTCGGCTCGCTGACCACGCTTCACCGCCCCTGTCTTTCCCTGCGGCGCTGGCACGCCCGACAAACTCACCACGACTGAATTATGCATTCGATGCCAGAACGGTGTGAAATAATTCGATGGTTGAATATGTTCTAATTCACCATTACACTCACTTTCTCCGCACCATAACAATCTATATTTCTCTTATACGTGTCATATGTTTTACATTTGTCTCTTATTCATAACGAAATTTAAAAAAAAAGACATTAAAAGTTTGAACGGTTAAAATGTGCAAGACACAAAATTATTTATGTAATATGGTAAACATAGATTTTTCACGAAAAGAAAATGGTGTCCGTGTTGATAAATAAGAACTCGCTCTTAATTTTCTCGCAATTCTAAAGAAATGTATTGTCTGTTAAAAGAATAAATAAAACACTACAAAATAAAAGTACTAATACTTTTTTTAGCTACAGTTTTATTTCTCGGTCTGTCAAAGAAAATGTTCACTGGTAAGGTTCATAATGAAAATTGTCATCGTGTTGTTTTGTGTTTTAATTTGTTTCACTCTTATATCACACGTAAAGTCATTGTCTCATATCAGTTTTCATGTTTGCTGAATTGTTGGCATGATTTAGTCGCGGAAAACATGTTGTTTTATTTTGATGCTAGATCATATTGTGGTCCCTTTCGACAAAAGAAAATTAGTCAATTGATGATGCGCGAGTGTTAAAGCGACCGTCAGACAGGGAGCGGCTGTTAGTGGTCGACTTTTAACCGTATCTTTTCGCTCTTGAGGTGTTTACTCTCCTTCAACGATGACAACACTATCTGGCAACCGTGACACCAGCGTGATACACACATAGAGACGGATTTCTACAGCCGCTCGCACTTCCCAAGGCGGTTATAACGAATATACACCCCGATGCCGCCGTATACTCGCATCGCGACATTGACAAATGTCAAAATGATATCGTTTCATGTAAAAGCTACACGATTACATCATTTAAAACTGTGAGCTTAAAAGCTTTATAAAACTACGCACAGTTATACACGCACATAAATAATGCAGAAAAGCGATCGACCGAACGAGATTCGCTCCTTCTTTTCAGAGACGGAGACACTCGCGTAAAATGCGTTTAATGGCTGCGTCTAGCGTACACAGTTCAGCGTCACGACGTCATTTCGGGGGTTGAAATCTAGCAATGGCGGCCGTTATACAATAAGCTTGCGATATTTTCCGAGACTGACTGACCCTATTGTCATGCGGCGCACTAAATAGGCCGAATTGGCGGAGTCGCTTCGCAGGGTGTCGCGATACTGCAGTCCGGACTGGGGCGGCGGTGTAGGCGGGGGCGGGCATGAATGACCGCCCGCCGACCCCGCGGAGGCTTCGACGGGCGGGGGGTAGCGGCCTCCGGGTCGCCGCACAGGCGCCGGCTAAATAACCCGACGCACCGAAATAACCAGCTTTTTTTTTTACTTGTGAAATTATATTAAAACTTATGACAAACATCTTTATCGTGGCGTCGTTCGCAATGGAAAATGAACCGTGTAACGTGACTGGATAGCTTTATCGACAGCCTCACAATGTATTTTTTTTTCATAAAATATTTAATCCTTTCGCTACTTATTTAAGAAATATTTTATGATTGAAATCTACGTAAAGTTATGAACATAAAATTTCACATTAAACATTATCAAATTATTTTCAACTTCTCATCAAGACCAGCACGTGGTATTTTTATCTAAGCATGAATTACATGTTCTAACAAAGTATTGACTAAAGGTATGTTGAGAGTAGTCTTAGAAGCTGACAAGTCAATGGCAATACAGCTGACCATATTGCTCCTTAGTTAATTAAAACAGATTTATGGTAGAACGTTGGTATGATTATACCTAGGAGTAAAAAAATGCAGGAGAAGAAGATATCTCTAGCAATTCGTTAAGGCTTTTCAGGAATCATAAGCTACTCTTGGCTCTCGCGGATGACGACAACTGATTAAATTTATTCTGCATGTGATTTTTTAAATTCACGCACTAATATGTTAAAATTTGAAGCACGTTGCTAAAAAAAACAGCTTCATTAAAAGTTCACAATAATATAGAATAAACACTAATGAGTATATTTTTTATGGTACCTAATAGCAAGAAGCTATTTTTCGTGTTAAATTTACGCTAAAAAGGTTTTTTCCTCCAAAAAATCACTCAATATAATTATTTTATAAACCTCAATATAGAGTTATTGTTATGTTAAAACAATCATAATAATAATTGTTTTATTATTTTATTTTTGTGGCTTATTGAAGCGGTCTTAAAATACATTTACACGAATTATATTAAACACAAATATATAAAAAACACAACTTCAATGTATTTATTTATTTTTTAAATTAATAAATGATAAATCAACTAGTATTTCAGATGAACTTCTATATTTTCCTGACGACTGGAATTTTTAATATAGAATGTTTTGATTATAATTCTCCATTAATAATCACTTATAAATGAATGTGTACACAATAAACATGTGTATTTTAATCACGCATTGTTATAAATATTACTGTATTACATAACAACTTGAAGTAGACCTATAAATGATCATATTTTTCAATAGATAAATTATCAGATGAAATGGAAATTTTTTGCTTTTGAAAAAAGCTTTTGCAAAAAGATTTTACTGGAATACATATAAAGAATTCTTCAGGCTTGTATGGTGCTAATAAAGTTGCTTCTCAAAGTGTACTTTCGATTCCAAGGATTGTTTCACTTGTAAAGAAGTTCTTAAGCCTTTGGTCTCACGAAAAAATGGATTACAAATGATGAAGATCAAATCAGTAGTCAATATATATTTCCATATATTTCTCGATATTTAATAAGCGGTTATAATATTGAAATCATATAGAACAATAAATTATAGTTTCCCAAGTCTTTTAATTCTTATAATATGAACATGTGGAGACTTTTTCTATATTATTTGCATATTTGATGTCCGCTATGAACATACATTATTTTTGAAAAATGACAGAATTGATAATCACAATTTATCAATTCTTAAGTAAATAAATACACATAATTGTGAGTCAAGTGAACCCAGTAATAATGTATCTTTATATTATCTAAATGTTTAAGATACAAGTAGAAAATGCGAAGAAAATGTTAAAACTTTTTCCATTCAGGCTGTACTCGACGTAGTGCGGTGCTTTTCTATCGATCGGTCGACCCGAACGGCGCCGAGCGAGCGCGAACATTCGCCGAGTTTTACCGATCGCCGTCGAGCTTATTCGACGCAAATGCGCTCTCTATTAACCCCTTCGCCACCCCTAAAGCTGAGGGCGCGTGCACCTGAACCTCGTTCCGATGCAATCTTTACAAACGTAAATGTTTGATTTTCCCGCTGCGAAAACTATGCGTCCCGTAAAAAGCAATATAGACTCTCATTTATAGTTTTAATTATCTATGATAAAAAAATATGTTTATTATAAATTTATTGTTGTAAAAAATCTTATGTTATTTACTATGAAAGATTTGAATACTATATGAAATTACATAAACTAGATTATTAATATTTTTTTTATATTATATTTCTCCACGAGTATTCTTTCAACAAACTTGTAATGAACAAAAGCAAACAATTAAATAGTTATACTTGATAGGTTATAGTGATTAGACAAAAAAATGGCTCATATTGTATATTTAAAAAGGTACATATAATTTATATGCTTAAAGGTATTAAAAAAAACTGTATCACATTGACATCAATGACTAACCGATTTTTGAATTGACACTACCATCGAATTTTCGTCTAAGATTGTCAACTTTTAAAAATTTCAAATGCTATGCTTAAATATTTTTTTTGATCACTCTTTAACATTTTAAATTAAACAGTTTTTAAATCGGAGATTCGACTAATTCGCTCACAGTTTTCACTCACTCACTTTTACTCGTATTATACAATGTCCATTCAATTAAAATAAACTTATGTCAAAAAATATATTGAAAATTTTAAAAGAAAGATATAAAATTCTTCAAAAAGCGTGTTTATTAATACGATAATATGTAACGGTATTATTCTAAAATAATTAAAAATATGAATGGAACATATAAATATAATAAATAGTTGTAGAGTTTAGAGTATTATGTATGTATAAAGCGTCACTTGTTTGATGAAAATAAATACGTGTATAATAGACCGACAACTTAACCATTCATACTAAAGTCTCCGTAAAAGTAACATATTTGCAAAAAACACGAACGAATTTACCGAACTATGAAATTTAATGAAACTTGTATCCAACTGGTATAATATTACGGAGTTTTCTTACATTTTAAATCTCACACGACACTCTAACTTAGAATTTACAGTATACATTTTTAACCTTGTTCAATTTGACCAGAATAATGAACCGTACTAAAGTATTTTAGTATATCTATGAATAGCTGTTTTTCTCAGAATAAGAAACTACATCTACATGTTAATCAACAGTAGCTATGATACATATTGTTTCTTTACGAATCACTTGATAGGTTGGATGAAATTTAGTACTGGTGAAATTCGTGTAAAGAAATATGCTGACATTTTTATATGTAGGTAACCCTCCTAAAATACGGTTTCATTCGAACAATTTAGTAAAAAAAACGGAGTGGATTTGTTTAAAATGGTTTCAGAAGTTGTTCATCAAATTGAGTTCGAGGAGAAAGAAGCAGTGATGGAAATTATAAAATTAATACATTAAATTTAAATAAATTACGCGAATAATTATATTTTGTATTGTTTGAAATATTTGTTTATAAATATTTCAACAAAATTGAAGTTGCTTGGATTGGTTAAAAAATATTTATTTGTTTTAATGAGTTTTCGGAACGTAACCCCTCTTTTTATACTGTCTCTGGATCTCATAGAACACGGTTTCACATAACTTGGCATTTTCTCCGAACCTATATACCGTGTTAAAGAATGCATACCTATACTCGTATATTATATAATATATAACACGTTTTAACGTATTGCATATATCGTTACTATTCAATCAAATTCGTCAAAATACTAAAAACATTTTTTTTAATATCGTAATTTGAAGGCTTGGATAAGAGAAATTAAATTTTAATATTTTTAAGCAAATTTTGTATGACATTTTAATTAATAATGTGTCGTACCGACTTTTGCATGTTAGAGAACACAATTTTACACTTCGGGTGACATATTCAACTCAAAACTACTTTTCCAGAGTTGGTGACTTGCCCGAATGATGCCAATACACTAAAAATCTTACTTTTTTCAAAAGTCTTTCTATACTTTGAATATTACTATACCTTAGATATATCCGAACTATTTTTTTCTTTATATTCCGTAATATATTTAACTATCGTATTATGTTAGTTTGAGATATCTACACGTATATTTTCATAATACGTGGTATTTGTAATTAATAATGTAATTTTAATTAATGGTGATATTTTTTCTCGTTTATTTGAGTTAAAATTGTGATATCTAAAGGAAGGTTTTTTATAATGTTAATTATACTCCAGTAAAATGTTTTAGTCAAAATTATCTAGGAACAACAATTCTTTTTGCGTTTTGATTAAAAAATATTATGGTTTATACTTAATGAAACGCTTACAGTTTGAAATTTTTGCTTAAACGTATATTTATAAAAGTCAAAGCAAAGTTTTAATTATACGTGCGGATGCACGCACAAAGCGCGGGAATATTTTGAAACTCGCTCACGAAAATTCCAAAGAAAATGCTTGTACGTCAATTCACGACGGTTGACTCACGTTTGCACACAATTGAAACAAACACACAAACAGAAAACCATAAAAATATAAATCATTTACCCTCCGATTGTTTTTTCCAAATGGAGACTTATAGTTCTTGACAGGCCGCCTTAGATGAGCCATTTTAAGCCTTGTTCGGTTTCAATTAATCTTCAAAAGAAAACTATCTGCTTTCCTCAACAGATGACACGTGAAATCACTTTATTACACTCAATATTTTTCACTATGTGATCATGGCTTGGCGTATATAAAATATTTTTCACATTATAATATATATACACTGTAAATATTCACTGGATAGTTTGACAGAACGTGTATTTTGAACGATGATAGTAATATATTCCCGTATGCATTTTAAACGTCCGCGTATTTTCTATAATTAACCGTGCATATTTTTAACACTGAAACTTCACATAAGAATATTACAACGGTTAACTGGGCGTGAAGCACGTTAGTATTACAAATGATATTATTTAATAGACTTCGTTTTGATGAATATATAATGATTTAATATTGTAAAATGATTTTTGTTTGTAAGATGACATTTTTATTTTATTTATGAGGTTAGATCAACAGATGATGTATTGGAAATGTATCAATCCCGCACAATTGGAAGATCTCATTAAATTTATCACCGTTCGAAGAAAACTTTCGATTTTATAACACGGACACTAAAAATTCACATGGACAAAACATTGGCACTTGGGTTTTAATAATAGCCGTTGTCAGTGTGTCGCGAAAAAAATTCACGTCGGTTTTTTATCGGCGGTACGCGGTCACAGAGTCGAGAGTGGACTGGCCCTCAAAACGCGTACAGAAATACACCGAAACGAACCCGCAACGCGGCTGATCCCAGACAAGTCTTCGGGCACTGTGCTAAGCCATCCCGACAGACGGATCTGGCAGCGTACTAAACTGGCACGGCTGTTTCCAATACAATATGTTTGGACCAGCGAATTTGTAACGGTAGAGGGATCTGGATTTCAGAAGACGCGCTGATCTTGTCCTAATTATCATGTCCTAAGAATCAATATTTTTTTTACAAAACTGAATTAAACATATTGAAAAATAAAAGGAAAACTATCACGGATCATTTTATAGCGAATATTTACATAACGATCTGATCATTAGACTTAATTCCCGAACATTCATATGATATTCTTTATATATGTATTGGGATCGAACATATTACTTTAGTGTCTCCCCGAGAAGCTAGCGTGCGTACTTCAAAGCCAAAAAATGCAGGTACAGTACTCACAGCAGCCGGATTTTTAATAACCCAAAGATACAGAACTAAATCCCCACTGAGTTGAACGATTGCCTGAAAACCAATTATTGTGAAAAAAATGTTAGAACATGTCTTCACATTGTAAAAATCTACATACTCGATTTTCTGGAATGAATTTTTTGCACTGTCTAGATCCATATGCTCCACTTTTAAAGCAAAAATGGTAAATATGTGCCTAATAAACATTTATAAATAACATAAAATGTGGTGATACCACGCTTCATTATATAAAAAAGTAAAATATACAAGAGCAAACAATATTTTTGAAGTAATAATACATATTGCATAAATAAATGAAAATGGGATGGAAAAATTTCTGAATATATGAAAAACCACTTGTATTGATGCACAATAAATACAAAGATATTACGGGAAATAACAATTTGATGAATCAATTTATGCATAGGTTAATAGACTAAGTATCATTTTTAAAAACCACGTGTAATAATCATTCTCATATAAGATCGCCGGGTATTACATTACACGTGTTTATTTAATAACCTCTTTTTGAGTGATATAAAGCATTTAGTTAAATTTTACTTAATTTTATGAAAAATTTTGATATTTCTAGTTCCATAAATTAAAGGAATCATTGAAATTTAAATTATGTAAAAATTTGTCCCACATTTTGAATGCCACTTGATTCAATTGAATATATAGGTGATATCAAATTGGTGTATGTACGGTTGAACATCATTCGTTATTAGGTGATGATTTTTAAGTATTACCCTCTCAGGAATGTGCAGAAGAATTCTCTATTTCAATCATTTTAAAATAGTTTTGTTTACCAATAGCTGTTATCGAGAGGTTTTTTTCTAGTAAACCGTGTCAGTCGATAGTAAAGCTATTTATACTCTATCGATCTAGGGATATGTGAAATAATAAAACTGTTTCATATATATTCTACCAATTCTACACATATGCAAAAATAGCATAGATAAAGTAGTTTTTCATTCATTCAGTCCAATGGTTTTTCAACAATAATAAATGATTATTAATTATTAAGTACAGATATTATGATACACAAAAGAATTTATTGTCCAATAAATATGAACAATAAAAATATGGAATTATAGTGTTAAGAAATTTAGAATTGAATTAAATAAAATTAGCTGAAGTCGAGAATGCCGTCTGATGAAGACTTTCCTTAGCGCTTTTCGATATTTTTTATGATTAATTCTTGGCTGCCAATTAATTTGAGTTAATTTTATAACCAACTTAAAAAAAATATTTTGAATTATAAATTCAAAAACTGTTGTCTGGGTTGTAAGTGAATAACTCTATCAAAATTTCTTGGGATAGCTTTTGAATACTGTCGAATTATAGTATTTAATTGACTTTTAGCTACTCGCTCAGCGATTTGTCCGGTATATTGAAATATAAGTTGAAATTATAGCAGTCAATTTAAATAAAATAAGCCAAATTACATGATACAATTTTTACAATGCGCTTCTGTAGTTGGCTTTGTTTCTTCAATACACATTATATTTAAAGACGGATTCATATATTAATTAATTAGTAATATTCAATTTAGTTTGTTGAAGAAAATAGGAAAGGTGTAGTAACAAATTAAAAATAAGTCTTAACATCATTACTTTTTGGATACATATTCTACGACCAGTTGCTTTTTTCGGATAGATTTCGAGATGAAAAATTTGTCATTAAACAATTGTTTTTTACCAATCTTAACAATAAATGTATTAACTGGTATTGTAAACTGAATATTTTGTATTCATTTGCACAAAAGCTCAATTAAATCTTATCTTTATTAAACTATTTGATTTATCTTTATTGAGCTGCTATGATAGATTGTACGGAAAAAATATTTTTGGGAAAAAAACTATGTTTCTTTATAATTCTAACAGGAGTTGATGAGCTCGGTAATCTCGTTTTGATTTCAACTTCACGACAAATTATAGTACAGTTATTTTAATACCATATAATATAAATAAGACAAAAGCACGCGTATATTCCGAATTCGGACGATGATTTGTACGATTATCATCAAACAGTAAAACTTGGTGTTTGAGTATACTGCCAATCAAACCGTGTAATATTGACCCCATTAAACCCGCTTAATACATACGAACGTGTATACATGATTACCATTTATTTCAATTATAACTACTCCAAGAAATTATCACAATGAATCATTTTAAATTCAGTAACATAACTAAATGCAATGACATCTATATTTTCGTATTGTTTCAATTGTCAAAGTCGTATAGTGAAATAAGTACTAACGTTCTAAATTCAAACATAATTTTTCGTTTTATTTAAATATTAATCGAATATCATCAACATGTAATAAAAGCGCGAAATAGCTTTAATTACAGTGTTCTATTTTTATTTAAAACGTAGAGATGGAAATATCTAGAAGGCTTTATTTAATAGTCTTATAGTTGATGACATTATTGTCATTATGTGATTTTAATGAACGTTTTTTGATCTATTGTTTAAAACACTAAACATTAATTATGTGTAAGTGGATGAGTGTTTGAAGCGCGATTGTAACTTCTTAACACGTTTGGGCTGTCGTTCGGGACTTTGGCCCAGATGTAGCAATCTAAAAATACGCGAAACGGTGTACTCTCAGTAGCAAAGTCTAGCCCTATTATTTTTTCTAGCCAGGAGGATCTGTCGAGTCTCACAATGCTTTTCACGATGACTGATGATGACTCAACCTATTACACATCGTAGCACGCTGTTTGGTCCATACGGCCTTGAAAACAGCTGACGATTTTATCGATACTCACAATATGAAATTCCATGGAAAACTAGAAACATCTATTTTAATCGGGAATGATTTATTGTATGATACAATGACTAATACAATTGCGATGCATACATTATTTTCGTAATTATAAATAACTCTTGTACTCACTACAAGTTTGACATATTTATTTTTGATATTTTATTTTTTATACCATCCAATTTCCCCATGTCTAAATTATTTTATTAATCCAAGTTAATATATATAATATATATATATATATTATAAACCGATCAAATTGTAAAAAATGGATAATGCCTGATTAACAGATAAAGAAATTGACAATGATAGATACTCTATATTTTTAATAATGCAATGGATGATTTTGTCTTATTTTATTAATACTACTCTACTAAAAATAAGCAATGTATAATTTTAAATAGATAAACCATTATTATTTTACCTTACAAGTATAAAATTAAGTTATGAAAAGAATCAAAAAAATAATTTCATTTACAGAATTATCCGGACGTCTTGTTATATTATATTTAAATAAATTTTGTAAGTCTGTCCATCAATAGTTAAGAACACATTCCATTTTACAAAAAATACGTTTTGTAGTATTCAATTAAATAAAGATAAAATATATAATTTCATTAAATAATATTCCTTTATGAAATTGTGTTTTTAAATTATATGAAAAAAATAGTTTTCAAAAGAAGTGTTTAATTGTAAGTATTGTTTGCACAAAACATTTACAATAAATTACCAAATTCAATATCATATGAGTATATTTTGTTTATTTTCTTCTAATCTACATAGAGCTCATATTGTTATGCGCTTTAGTTATTTGGTTTTCCATGATAAATAATGTTACCAAGTGAAACATAAAATTGTATCGAATCGTGAAAACTAAAATGGAACTGATCAAATCTTTTTCTACTAAGCAACGGTGCTAATATAGCAAAATGTATTTGATCGAATTTTCAAAAATCGCACATTTTTTTAATTGTTCGGAGTACTCAGTTCATATGCACCAATCACAATAGTTTCCAAATTTAAATACGAAAAATGTCAAACGTTCCGGGTATGCTTCGGAACAGCTGATGCCTGGTTTTGATTTACTGAGTGGGCGTTTAATCGTTATTCGGGCCGTCAACAATTTGAATTAAGATTTTAAAACCAGATTTTATAATAAGAATAAAGTCCCGAAAATATTTATTTCATAAAACTATTTACATATTAGTGATTTTAACCAACGCGATTTGTTACACAGAAACAAATTTTATTTGTCCATATATATTACAATTTATTCGTGTTGGCAGATCGCTTTCCAATTTTTACATGATGGCGAGATTTGTTTCACATTTGGCTACCGGATTACTTAGATATATCCAACTATACTGCTAATTTATTTTCAAAGTGTTTTTGACAGAATATGATCTTTAAATAATATAGTGCGTTAATGTGTACGTTTAATTTACAACGCGATTTGGTACGAGTCATCTAAAAATATTTTCTCATTATTGAATACAAATACAATTGATCGCCTAATCTGATACTAGAGTGTAGCTAAATATTTTTATAGACATACATCCAATTTTTTAGTTATTAATAAAAAGTACTAGGACAGTATTTAATCACATATCATAAAAAATAATATTTCTAATCTTTAAAAGAATGTTCATAATCAAAAAAAAATATTTCTTTCCCCATCCATGCCCTTAAATCAGGCCTTTTAAACTATGGGTCGCGACCCCAAATGGGGTCGTGTAGCAAAATTCTGGGGTCGCGAGAGATTTTAATGTCAAATATTTATCATCAAAAAATATTTATTTATCTTTCTTTTATATTTATTTGGGGTCGCCAGGAAACTCGCAATCATAAATAGGGTCGTGAATGAAAAAAAGTTTAAGAAGCCCTGCCTTAAATGATTAAAGCATTTATAAATCATCGTACATACACATGTATAACATGATGTTAAATTAAAATTATAATATGTTAGTGTGTGGATATGAAAATGGTTACGATTGATAAATTATCTAATTTCTAATTAATAGTCTTGTCTCACGTAGATTTGAATCAATAAACTATCTCTGTTTCAATCATATATTTTCAAAATAAAAAAATTCTTTAGGTTGGATTGTATTGTATATATTTATTTACAGCTCGATTGAAAATTTAATGGTATTATGTAGATAATATACCTCATGAAAATATTTTGAGATTAGGCCCGTAACAAAAGAATTCCTGTTTATCGTTTTCATGTCAAATGAAAAACATATTTTCTATTTTTGGTAAAAATAAAATCTTCATTACCGACATAAAAATGAGTTTTCTCTATTTAACAACGTTATCGTTAGGTGCCGCTGCTTAACCAATATTTTAAGCGAAGGCTTCTGCTTTACCACAACACTTTATATTAGTTTACTTTTATTCAGTGGCGCTGTTGGTATTTGTAAGTAACGTAATATTTAGCAGATGTCAGTAGATGTTCGTAAATATTATTGATAAATGTAAACAAAAATATTGTTTGTTGTGTGTGGTTTTTCTTCAGGGAAAAAAAATATTCATTATTTATTTATTTGACGTATTTATCAGAAAAACATAGTTATATTTTTTAATTACCATATGAAAAGAATTATCTTTGACAAATTTCAGTAATTGTCTTGTAAATATATGGTGGAGTTTAATTTACGATAAGTTCAATAAAACGATTTTTTTCCAAATTTGAACTCATGATTTTTAGTTTAAATATCTTTTGATTATGATACTAATAATCAAATAAAATATTGTTTGTATATATGTGTATGTAGTGGATTTGTGTGTTATAGAGGATAGATAAATAAATAATCATGTAAAATTAATATAATAGATTACAATATCAATAAAAAAAATATAAAATAATTTTTTTCGAAACTTTGGTCTTGTTACCATTTTATATCTTGTTATTTTTCAATTTCGTTTATAATAACTTTAATCTTTTTAGAAGCTTACTTCTTTTACAACAATATAAATACATATTAAATCGCCAAGGCCCTTTGAATACGATCAATGATAATTATAAAATAAATGTGTCAATTGTATTTTGATGAAAGAGTAATTGGAAAAAAATATTCACATACGATTTTCTCATAAGTTACAAAGTTAAAGAAAAATCTATCAAAATTATGTTTACTTAGCAACGAACTTTAAGATGTATCGTAAGCAAAATTTTCTAACTTGTTTATTTTAACATGGGCGTGGTCTGAAGTCATTTCAAAGAAAAACTAAAATACGCACGCCCGTGGAATGTAGGTACATTAATTATTGTTAGAGGAAAATATCGTGTATTTGTCACAAGACATTTTTAAAAAATCGGTATGATTACTCTCTCGAAACATGCGTTTGGTTACTGCGTAGAATTTCAACGCTGTGTATTTTACGAAAATCCAAATAAGCTTACCACAATTGTGAGTCATATAATATAAACATATCCACATGAAGATCATAATGACGAATAAATTCTTTTATAAAGCTACATTTTACATAATTTAAATAAAAAAGTGATGAAACAAAACGATAATTGCATATTTATAATGTTTGCTTTTATTAAAAATATTTTAAAAATTTAGAACGACTGCAATACTAAATTTGATCAAATACGCAACAAAACGTTCTTAATTTAAGCTGTGCTAAGCTCTAAAAATGTCACGACATCATCCATTTTAGGTGTTATGACAATTCGTATGGAAAATTAACGGAAGTCCACGACACATCTCTCGATAAATCGAACCGGCAGTCATTACGAAAGATCCGTTTACAGTTTTAACTGGACTAATGCAGGCAATAAACCCTGGACTATTTTAGAATTGTGGCACACTTACTTGTCTATAGGCGAGAAGTTACAACTTGAACATAGACAAAGTAGGAATATTACTATGGTTCCAAAAACATTTGTCTCCGTTATTCGATACAGACATACAACAAATCAACCATAAATTTTAATTTTGAATCTAAAGAAATTTCTAATCACAGCATAAATTACAACCAAAAAGTACAGGTTGTTTATAAAAGATAAAAATGTTGCTAGTAATTAAATATTAATATAAAATTTTACATTGCCACAGTAATGGTAAGATTTATTTTCAAATTAATATGGCATAAATCGTATTATTCTCTAATAGCAGAAGTACAAGGTGACATTAATATTGCATACTATGAAGATACGATAAACTTATATGTTTAAAAGTTATTCGTGCCAGACGAAAACATATATCTGATAATCGTCGTTACTTAATACAGTTAAAATGATAAAAAAAACCGTTAAGAATATCAGTTTAGAAGACTTCAACGTATGCATAGAGACAACGTAGAAGAAAAGAATACAAGAGAAACATTCGCGATAGTAAGTAAGTATTATCTTTTCTGTCAATCAATAAATTCATTATTATGGAGCTAATTGGTCCCAAAGGATAAAATTTTGAATTAATGATGACATAGATACCAAGGTATTGGGATAGACTTGCGTTTCTACATTTCTATTGGCGAACAAATATGAATAAAATATTAAAGTGATCATCAAAAAACCATGATCGTTACAATGCTAAGTCCTTCCGATACAACTTATTTTAAAGGAAATAAAGGGAGTCAGCACAATGAAACGGAAACGTAATTAGTAACACGTAATTTAGAAAATTTCGTAGTTTTTTGAAAAGATACATAATTTACTCGATTGCTGCAAGCCGTATTGTAATTTAATTATTACATTTTGCTGGAGGACAGTATTAAATAAAGATTAGTTGCTTAGAAAGAAGCATATTATAGTTCTTGTGATTTACAGACTGTAAACTTCCACATACACTAAATCATAAATTGTGTTGTGAATTCTGGCTTTTAGCATTTGCATGCTGTAAAGAAACTTTATTTTTCATTACCGAGAAACTTGGGATTCATACGATGAATTTGAAATTCTTCCGCCGAACTGTTGGCATACGAATTTCCCAGACCTAAATAATATCACACCGGGAATGCAAAAGGGAAATTATTGTTGTGTTTTGTTGGGTGTAGTGGGGGGGGGAGTGGGAGGGAAGACGGGTGCTGGAGCAGCCACACTTGTCAGTGATGCGGAGTAAACCGCTCCGACTTCATTTTTATTTTTAATCCACAAGAAGCTCTTACGAAATTTGTACGAGTAAATACACCATCGGGCAGTTCAAGTTGAGGCCGGAAAATGCTGTATGTAACTGTTATATGGTTTTCTAAAGGTAGCCAGGAGATTAGCACTTTGGGATTGAAGATTGTGGGCCGAATATCACAGCTGTACGACTTTAAAAAAATCTAAAGTTTCAATACTGAATGCCTATTAAGTTTAGTAATTGGCTGAACCAAATAATCTCGAAAAATCTATTAAAGTAAATCAATTTGAAAATCGATATGCCTACTTCATTTCTGAAGTGATCGTCATGACACTGTTGAGATGAGATCCTTTGATATTCTTTATTTTTGAAGTGGACTTGTGATTTATCACATAATGTATCAATATTTGTTATTGATTTTTTTCACGTTTTATTTCTCCATATCCCGCTGATTACGCTGACCACTAAGTCGCCAGGTTTCTTTGTCATCTGTCAGTCACTTTGCATCTTCCCAACTCCTCCGAAAACATCATGCGGATGGTACTCGGACGCCGGTATCCCACCAGTTGGAAGCAAAATTAAAACTCTCGGAGATATCGACGGCACGTGTCCCAGTCAATTTCAGCATTGCCGTATCCACTCTCTTATTTCCTAGTTTCTCATGAAATCAAACCACTAAGTATTTTTTTTTTTTTTTTATACCATGTTCGCTCCCAAATTGGAGCATATGGATCTAG
>JAGVSQ010006798.1:0-11109 GCA_022683975.1 Rhyacophila evoluta | reverse complement strand
TAAAAAAAAAAGAAATTTTACTCTGTATCTTCTGATGCCTCGTTGAACACAAAAACAGTTTTACTCTATTTTTTGATATCTACGTCATTTGCCAAAACAAATTGTAATGAGTCATGATTATTGGATTACCAAAGAAATTGATACGGGATACATCAATATAGTTTCAGTGAAAATTTAACAATAAATAAACGAATCGAAGAGATTTTTTTTCATCCTCTCTAAAAATTTTGTCGTGTGGTGTATGAGTTATTGCTATGTCATGAGTGATATATAAATGTAGTACTAAATTGGTTTGAATTGAATGATTGACTGACGAATCATTAAGGGGTCAAAAGTAAGAACGACACTGTCTCTCAAAGTCATATTCCGTAAAATTAAATAAATTCTATATTGGCCATCTAATTACTGTAATACTCCATATGATAAATGAGTTTAAATGGACTGCCACTTAACAAATATTTTTTTAATGATTCGTCAGAAATTAGTTTCTAGCCATCAATGGTATTAGAGGTAACGTATCATATCGCTCATTAATCGCGTTGCGTAATCTTGAGCTTGAGCAGAATGTAGAAGAAGAAAATGCAACAAAATTAACCTCCGCATTTGATAAAATCTGTTTCGTTGAATTTTAAATCTTTCAGACGTAAATTGCGGGAGTAAAAATCACTATATTTTGACACGATAAATTAATTGTTTAGAAACCCTGAGTTGATATCGAACCCAGTGGCGGCTCGTAGCTAAAATTAATTAATAGGGGTACTGCTCCAGATGTTTTTAACCTTTGTTTAGAAAATTGTGTAAAGGTAAACAATCATGTATAAAAAGAAAATTTATTCAGAATCATGATCATAATAGAATGAAATAGAATAGCTGGAAGTAGGATAATAATCTAATTCTACATTTTATTATATTCTAGATGATGGTACACGGCTTAGAATCACAACACAGGTAAAAAAAGCTACCTTCCACCAGCACGCCACAGTCGGCAATGCGGCAGCAATAGTGCTCTCTCTCTCTCGCTCTCTTTGCGCATGCGCAGAACAGTCAAGATAACACACCGCTGAAACTGTGAAACGCACAGTTCTATACAAAGATTTTTGTATCTTTTTCATAAACTGGGGGATGGATACTGACATTAAGCTTACGTATTGTATATTTTAGAAGTATAAAGAAAGAATTAAAGAAACAAGAACTAATTGTATTAAATGCTATCGATAATATCAAGTGGAATTGGGAGGTTCTGCAGTTCCACAGTGCGTATATGTCAGCCGTCACTGCTTTTGACCAGTAGATGGATCTGGATGGATTCGGTTATCACATCGATAACTGATTTTTAAAAGTCCACGCAGTGATACTGGCGACCGTAAGTTAAAATGCCGTATCTTTATTGGGATGTTTAAGTATCCAAAGACTGGTTGCCTAATATGGTGAAAAATCATGTGACAATCAGAAATAATTTGTCGTGAAATCTCAATAAGGAGAAATATGTATTTGGCGACACATTTTTTCGATATTGTCTTATTGATAGCTCAGGATTATATATCGCACAAGCATAAAGACAGAATTAAAGAAAAAAGTACTAATTATATTAACACTTGGCCTGCCTGATCCCTAATATTACGTGATTGTGTACTCTAGCGGCTATCTGCCAGACTCGGAACGTTCCGTGTCTCATACTATAAATATTTTTACTGCCAACTGTAGTCAAAGACTTTTACTACATTTTTATTAGAAAACCAGAAATCATTCTCGATCTATATTTCGTAAATATCGTCACTCATCTTATTAATTTAAAGCGTATTAAGGTTATCCTACCCTAGACTATCATGTTTTGGCTGAAATCGTCTTATCTGCTTTAGTTAATTTTTTTTAGTTAAAAAAAAACATTTTAAATACTTTCGTAAATTTTATGTGAGTTTATTTATGCCGATGAGGATTCTATTATATTTTTACTCAAGCATTAAAAATTAGTACTACTCTAGTTTTAAGTGATAATTGTATAAGCTGTGACAATAATATAATATTGAGATGTTGATAAATTGATTTTGCATAGAATTTTTAGTACTATAAATAAAAAATATTGAAATATTCGAAGTTTTTTAGAAACTACGTTAATTTTCGCAAACACAATTTTGCGAATTTACCAAAAGTAGCACGCAGCTAAAGTGTTGAATGTTATTGATGATATCAAATGGAAATAGGGGTGCTGCAGTTCCACAGTGTCATACGCGAGCCGCCACTGATCAAACCTTAATCTGACCTTAGAACACAATAATAACTGTGTTGGTCTTAAAAAAGATGGCGCAGCGAACGCATGCGTGATGAAGTTGCCTCTGGGATACGATAGAAAACATAATCTCTCGCTTATCTCTAATTACATACACTTTTATCAGTGTTACATATTATAAAAAGGTGCGTATGATGCAAATATGTTTTATTAACGTTTGTGAGGTTAATTATTATAGTTTGAAATATAAATGGAGCCGTTCATTTTATTTCTGAGGCGTCTTATTCGTATGGTAATGTAAACAGTGTATTATTAAATATTTTACTTTGTGCCAAAAATAGCAAACGCGGGAATTTTACGAAGCTTCGATGTATTTTTTTAAACTACTGTGTTGTTCTCTTAGTCAGGTGCAGACAGAAGCGAACGAAGGCAGAATCCTAGCATTCGCTTGTTTTAGCGTCCGGTTATCCATACACATCGGATCGAGGATTCGCTTATAACCCTTCGTTCTCTTCTGTCTGGACCGGACCTTAGATCATTTTTAGTCGATTGTGTCACAAAGTTTGTCGTATTTTTGCGACAAGCTATGATTTGATTGACATTAAAGCACGCCAATAATTCAATTAAACATCACTAACTGTTTATACATTGTTGTATTTTGGTATATTCCTAACAACATTTCAATATTTATTAGCCCAATGTGTTTAATGTCAAATTTTTATGTTTATAAAACAATGAACAATGTTCGATTCTTGTATGTAAGTTTATTTATATTACTTACTAGTGTTAAACCATTTAAGTGAACATCTATCACGACAGAGCAATACCTTGTTTAATAGGGGCTACCCATGTTCAAGTTTGCATGCATTTGTGATCCATTAATTGTAGGTAATCCTATATGTATTTGATATAAGCTGTAAGACTGGCCATCTACTCACATAAAATAATATAATACAGAAACCATTTCGTACCTTTAAAGGTAAAACTCACTACGTGCATTTTTGGCCAAAATGACTTTTTTCGATAGATCCACTATTTTTTACAATGCCTATCGTTTGCGAAAATCAGTTTAACGATAACTATCCTACTAACGGAGAAAATAACAAAAGAGTGTAACTTAAGAAACGGATTTGTGTGTGTTTGAAAGTTAATAGTTTATATTAAAAAACGAAATTAAAATAGTCGTACGTACAATTTCATTATTTAAAAAATGTTGGTATTATAATAATATATTAAACGATATGAAATTAAAATTAAACGTATTCAACCGATAACTAGTAACTGATGTTAGAGAGACTAATGTTTCAAAGTCTTTTTCTTACTTCATCACTCTCCTTGCTCGTAAAACGGAAACAATGAAATAACTGTTATAATATCGTAAATTCATTAAAATTATTGTTACCGTATTTGTATGATCGTTCATGCAAACATTCTCATGTTTACATGAGGGTGTGTAGCCGCCTTAAGATACATTTGGATACCTCATTTACGATGTATTGCTCTATCATGAGCTGTATATGCAGTTTTGAAGTCGTAATATATATTATATTTTTACTATGGTTCGCTACATTTTCAAGGCTCATATTGACGTATTTTTTCATCAAAGTTTGTTTTCAACTAGATGGGTGTCCAGTTGTGTAGCTTTGTATTATTAAAATCCTGTACTTGTGGGATTCTAACTCGGAATCTCAGGCATCAAAGCATGCACGCTGACCTCTCGGCTCTCAAGCTATGCAATTTTCACTTGCTAGATATATTAATTTAGTGTTGTTCACACCTCGACTTGAATAGATTTATTTTAGTTAACTTTTTGAATAAAATTAGTCACGGCATCTCCACACAAAAGAGACCAACCTGTTGCTGAACATATCATAAATAGGTTCCATCACAACTGAACATCTCAAAACAGTTTTAGTAACTATTAGTATTATTTAAATAAAAGATAAAAAATCTACATATACTATAATTACGTAAATTAAGTATAAAATATCTTTATTAATTTCTGGGTTGGTGTGAGCATGTCATGAGCAATGTGTGCGCAGTCAGTGAGCACTTGTCATGCGTGTAGTTGTCTATGCGTGCACGTGTTATGCGAGCACTTGTCATGTGAGCACGTGTTATACGTGCAGTTGTCTAGTTATCCATAAATATCTCGAAAATAACACATCAAAATCTTTCAGATTTTTAGGTTGACAACCTTCAACATACTTCAAACAATCACTATATTCTTTTCGTGTACTATATTCTATCAGTTCTCCATCGTGCATGTAAATTGCAGCCGATTTTTTCAGTCATCCTTTTACAATAATTAATTCCAATATGTTGTGTATTATTATAAAAAAAGTTAATAAACAACCTTCCGGATATGCGGGATAGATCAATTTTAAATTGTTTCTTTATTTTTATGTAAGTGTGATTTTTCTACAAATACCCACAACTTGAAATGTAGATAGTAACAGTAAGTACTAAACTAAAAAAAACTAAGAAACACACAATAAAATTTAATAGTAAAAAAAACGTTTATTGTTATTAAAGAAGTATTAAAAGGTAAAAAATATTTTTTAAGCCCCTAAAAGACTGTCTAAGAAGAATTTCCTGAAATCAACCATGTTGCCAGCACATCTCATTGAAATCTTTTATTACTATTTGAAATATTGAGCTAAAATGGCGGAAAAAATTTCGCGCCTTTTTGAACACGGCGCTTGTGTCCACCGTCATACCGGTTGTATGCTATTTACGCCTCTGGTTAAATTAATATTATTTTAACTATATTATATAATTTAAAATTAAATATTTCGTAATATTTCAAAAAGTAATTTATTATTATCGATAAAATACGAGATAATAATAAAAATCGTAGTCATTATTTATCTATAGATCAAAGCCAATATCCTGGAAATGATAAAAAAAAAACATAAAAATTGTCTGCTATTGATAAGGATAAGCTATTTCCATTAAATTTTGCCTTAAAACAGTCTTTAACAAGTGTTCAAAATTTAATATAAGGCACATATCCCCGGTAACGTAAAGGTTAGTGTGCGCGCCTAGCGATCTGGGGGATGCCGGTTCTATTTCTAATTCTATCATCTGTCAGATTTTTAAAAGTCCAAAAATGCAGGACTGGATGCCCATTGGGTTGAGCAATCGCCTGACAAATAATTCTCGTAAAAAATAATCTGTCAAGATGTCTTCAGATTGCAGAGATCCATATATGTACTCCTCTTTCGGAGTGGATATCTTCACACTGAAAATATAAAAAAATATTTTCTTACCGTTTTATTTGAACAAAAACTCACAATCTGACTTAAAAATCAAATAGTTGCCATTCAAGTTGTTACTGATATTTTATCAATGACGGATTTTCCAATGGGCACACTAGAGCCTCATAAATGAAGAGGGCCTCAAAAGCAAAAATGCAATACGTGCAAATTTTTACTGCGACAAGGTAAAAAATATAAGAAACCATAATTCCTGGAGGTAAATAAAAATTAGTTGGCGTAAGAGCTGATAAAACTAGTAACCATAATTTTTGGAGGGAAATATATTTTTTAGTTAGTTCAAAAAAACGAGAAAACAACATTTTTCTGCTATAGGGTTTAAAAGTAGTGAAACTATCTCCTCAGGGCCTTTTTATTCTTGTACTATGTTCACCCCCAAAGTGGCGTATATGGATCTACGAAGTGCGAAGATGTCCACTCTGAAACTGAAATATATAGATCTATAGATATCTGTAATGTGAATAAGTCTTGACTGATTATTTTTCACGAGAATTATTTGTCAGATAGTTGCTCAACCCAATGGACACCCAGTCCTGCACTTTGGATTATAAAAATCCGACAGATGTAGGAATCGAATCCGGATTGCAAGGCGGGCATGCTAACCTCTACGCCACCGACGATTTCTTAGTGGCTTGGGGTCTCAAAACTAAATTGCAAACATAACTTAGAACTGCCAAATTCAGTTCTTATGAAGCTTTTTCTTTTTTAATTTAATATTAAAATGTCATTGAAATGAAATAAATTAGATGCAGTTTTTCCTATGCTACCATGCTCATTATACAAATATAGATTGTAATTATATAGAGGCAAATATTGTTTCGTCTAATTGATTTTTAAATATTAAAAATACCATTAAAAAGTGCACAAAGGAACACTAATTATCACTATAATAGTACAATATATTAATACTACATTAGACTCTCATTACATGCGGAATATGTTCCAAAGGACACCTCTAAATAATTATGTAATAAATTTATGAATAAATAAAAAAATCGCTGTATATATTATGATGTACAAAATGTATTTAATTCATCAGATTAAAAAATACAGGCACAATTTGTCCATCATTGAATAAGTAGTAACGGATTTGATTTATTTAATGTTACAGATGATTTCTACGGGTAAAGTGGTCGGCTATGGTGGTGTTATGGTGGCTGTATGGATCGGCATGAAGATCCAGTCATTCTTACAGCCTCCTCCGATTCCAAATATACCACGTGATCAGTATTGGGGAACGGGAGAAGCTCATGCTCAAATTGATCACACTATTACACCTTTTGAGATCAAGTTTTTACCAGAGGTAAATTAATTAACTGTATATTATTTTTAAAGGCATTACAAATAGGGTGAAACAAAATTAATGTTAAAACCAGAGAAAGCTAAAAAATTCTATGAAGTTTATTTATAATCATATCTTTTCTAGTTATGAATTGGATTTTTTTGTGTGAACAAGCAGTTTTGTAAATATTAAAAATAGTACCATTTGTATTCAATGTCCACATCTTAATACGAGTTACCATAATTTAAGGATGAAAACATTTTAATATTTTCAAATATTATGTTGAATTCATTATTATGCATAAACACCACCATGATAAAAAAATTAATGTGGTTGTATACAAAATATTTGTGTCTGGACTCCTTAATGGGTTAATTGAGAGCCTAATTATGTTTGCTATTAAATTTTAGTCATGACACACTTATTTCTTTCTATATTTTAAAAATGGATTACCTCAAAATTATATTTTTGGACTTCCCTTTTTTTGTCAGAAGTGTGATCATATTATTAATAAATTCTTTATAATTGTCATAAGTTAGCAAATTAATTTCATTAGGTTTGTTTATAAAACAAAAATTATATGCAAACCTGTGAGGAAATTCTATTTTAAAGTGATATAGATTGACCATTTTCGGTTAGAATCTGTCTTGTCTCTAATTTGATCACTCAAAGACAAATTGTTTTTCCTGAAACAGAAAAGAATTGCTTTTTGTAGTAAAGTAAATATTGATTATAATTTTTGCCATATTACAGATCATGGACTTATAAGTTTCTGAAATTAGTTTTAATGTTGTGTTTACACAATAGTATCTAACTATAATTAATATTTTTGACTGATGGTGCTTGATGGAAATTGATTTTAAATAATTTAGTATCCAACTATGTTTGACATACATAAAATGATATTAAGAAATGTGGAACGGTTGAACATTGACATATTTAAACAGATTTTATTTTGTATTTACAGATGGTTGCTGATTTGAAATCTAGATTAATAAACACTAGATATACAGAACCCTTAGAAAACATTGCATTCGAATATGGTTTCAATACTAACGCCCTTAAACCAATCATAGACTTCTGGGCAAATAAATATGACTTTGAAGAGAGAGAGAATTTCTTAAACCAGTATCCTCAGTTCAAAACAAATATCCAAGGATTGGATATGCATTATATTCACGTTAAGCCAGAGGTTTCAAATAATATTAGAGTACTTCCACTTCTTATGCTTCACGGATGGCCAGGATCGATCAGGGAGTTTTATAGAATTATTCCAATGTTGACAACACCAAAAGACGGACAAGATTTTGTTTTTGAATTGATTATACCAAGCCTGCCTGGATTTGGATTCTCACAGGTATATATAATTATATAATACAGAGTATATATAAAACAGAGTATGCATAATTAATTGTCATTATTTTTTTAATCCTTTGCTTTGGTCTTTGTCTAAGTATCACATGTACGAATGCAACAAATATATTTAAATACGTTAGGGTAAGATAGCAAAAATTGTCAGTGTTATCTTAAAATAAATTAAATTTCTTATAGATAAGCTCCACTTCATGTGGTCAAAGTGATCAAATTGGTATTAATTTTATTAAAAGTGGTTCTAATAATCAAGAACAAAAATATACATTAACAAATCTTTGCAGAGCATTCCATAGAACATATGTTTTTCTAATCATATTTGACTGGATACTCTTGGATCATCCATGTTGCGTATATTATGTAGGATATATATGTCGTGAATGGTCTTCAAGAAATGAATTATTTTGTAATATCCAATTAAGTGCAATAGATTTTGTATTCAATTGCACTTTTTAAATGTAGTTCTATATTATAAAACACTTGATTTTATTAACCAGTTGTATTTTGATAATTTATCATTACTATGAGCTGAAATTTAATAAAAAAATATGAAATGCTCTTGGCAAATTTTTTTTGTGAGTTATATTTTAATATATTCTAGGCTGCAGCAAAGCCAGGTTTAGGAGCTGCACAAATTGGTATTGTAATGGACAATCTGATGCAGCGTATTGGTCACAATAGATATTACATCCAAGGTGGCGACTGGGGAGCCATCATTACAAGCACAATGGCAACAATATCTGCAGAGCACATTATCGGATACCACACAAACTTCCCCGGTGTCAATACAGCCAAGTCAAATTTAAGAATGGTTCTGGGAAGTTTCTGGCCATCTTTGTTTGTCGATAAGAAGTTTGAAAAGAAGTTTTATCCGATGTCAGACAGATTTACTAATATGCTTACGGAATCCGGATATTTTCATATTCAGGCAACAAAACCTGATACTGTTGGTGAGTTTTACTAATTTATTTTACTATTATTTTTTATTTTTGTAAATTTTACATAAAGAAGTCAGAAAAATATAAAAAAAAATTAAGACAATGGAAATGAACTAATGGGATAAAAAGACCAAATAATATTTTAAAATGACTTCAGTGTTAATTTTACACAAATATATTAAAAATACTCAGGCTACATGCTTTGAACTATTTAAATTTTTTTTTATTTAAATATAATATTTATACAACTGGTTAATTAGTATCAATATTACCTTCATAGATGTCAGTGCTTTATTAAATTTGAAATTCTGCTGTAATTGAAATAATTTTGTTTTTCTTTTTTTATATGGCCATCAAATTTTAAATTATAAAGCATATTTATTTTTTATTTTTTCATGTATACCTTCACCCAACAAGTACTGTTTACCATTTCTCCAATGAACCGTTTATTATCCTACTGTAATAAACAGTGCTATAGCATGTTATTCAAAATATAATATTCTTTTTCAGGAGTTGGCATCGGAGACTCTCCGGCTGGTCTAGCGGCGTACATTCTTGAAAAATTTTCCACAGCAACCAACATGTCCTATAGGCAATTAAAAGATGGCGGGCTGACAAAGAAATTCACTTACACAGAATTGATTGATAATCTCATGATTTACTGGATTAGCAACACGGCGACAAGTGCAGTGAGGATATATGCAGAATCCTTTAACAAGGCGCAATTTGCATTAAAAATTGAATCGTAAGTGAAGTGCATTCAAATTCACTATTCTTATGAATCGAGTGAGTGGATAAAAACTATTACTCACGAAACATATATGACCAAATCTCTATTTATTGTAGAGTTCATAAAATGTTTTGCATTAGAATAATTTAAATTGTAGTAAAAAGTATATTTTTATACTGAATTCAAGAAGCTGTATCCTAGATAAATATTTTTTTTTGACTTATTTATATTCATAAGTGTTAATTTGATTCTATGCCATACTTATCTATTAATATCATCGAAAGCATGTCAATCTGTAGTAAGTCATGACTTTCAGAAATAACTCCCTATAAATCTTGTTCGATTATTCTTAAACAAAATGTTCTCCTGGATATGTATTAATGCTTAGAAATACTCGAGGTCAGAGTAATGTAATCATTGTTAACGTATTACAATGTGACATTTAATAATATTGACCAAACATGAGAATGTTGCTTAGCATCTGAATTATTGATCGTGCCTAAAACCAGTATACTACATATTAAATAAATCAATTAAAAATTCTAAATTATTTAAAACTGGTAAACTTCCATATGTGCTATATGTGCTATAAACCCACATATGGAAGTTTACCAGTTTTAAATAATTTAGAATTTAAAATCAATTTCCATCAAGCACCGCGAGCCTAAAATATTAATTAAATCAATTAAATTTCTTTATAGGATTCCCACTGAAGTACCAACTGCTGCAGCCAAATTCCCTCATGAAATCAGTTACAGTACTGATTCTCAGTTAAAAGATAAGTACAAGAATCTGATCCAGTCCACTGACATGCCTCGGGGTGGACATTTTGCTGCGATGGAAGAACCGGAGCTATTATCGAATGATATCATATCTGCTGTTGTGAAAATTGAAGAATTTCACAGGAAGAACAGGAAGAATTGAGTGAATTAAATATAAAACTAGTCATTATATTGTATATAATTGTAAGCAGTAATTAAATATTTTTAAGACAATTGAGTTGCCGAGTTGCAAAAAGTGCTCTGGATTGAAGATCAATTATTAATGTAACGTTTAGCATTTGAGACTAATTTAATTGACTCAATTTTTGACGTTAAAGGTTATTTTTCTATTGGGCTTAATACATGGCTTACGGGGTATGTATGGAAAATTGGAACGCATTGATTAATCAACCTAAGGGTTGTCCAGAAACTCCAAAATATGCAGCGCGTATCAATAAAGCCAAACGTGAATGTTACCGACGAGCACAAAAATGTGCACACCGCCGCAACATACGGTTTCTG
>JAGVSQ010006797.1:0-15951 GCA_022683975.1 Rhyacophila evoluta | reverse complement strand
ACCACTATCATCGCTTATATATATATATATATATATAATATATATTTTTAATCTAATATAAATTGCTTAAAGCGTAAAGTTGAAGTCTACTTTTAGCCGGAAAAGACTTATACCCTCTTGTATATGCATGTCTCGTATTTAGTTTGCAATTCAAAGTTATTTAAATAGATCGAAAAAATGTTGCAAGAAAATTTGACAACTTCAGTTAGATCTGATAGCTACACTGCAAAATATATGTTATTATGATATTTTTTAAATAGAAAAAAAAACGGGAAAGGGTAAGGGAATAACGATTTTATTTACGCCGTGACGTGAAAAGTTTGGGAACCGATGGGTTAAGTGATTGGCTGACAACCTTTCAACCTTCGTAAAAAATAATATGTGTGTTAAGGTAAGCTTTCACAATTAAAGATGTATATGCTAGGTACATATTTAAAACAGTTACGATTGTTTTTTAAATGGCAAAATATTATTAGGCACTGATTAATTCATTTTGAAATGTGCTTAACATCATGAGCTGCACGGAAATCAATAACCGACCGACTCTGCATTCAATAAAAACTAATTTAATTTTAAAATAGATCTCATGGAGATTTAATTATATGCATTCACCGTGTTATTATTTCGAATAATGCAATAAAAGTGCAATTTGGCGTCCTTGGATTATGAACGGGACGTAATAAATTCAATAATATGTTGAGAAAATTACATTACAAAAAAAGTGTAAGTGTTGCGCCCAGACGTAAATAAATCAACGAAAAGCATCTACACTGCGTTGTGGATAGTGTTGAACAAGCAAATCTCGAGATTGTGTCCTCGTTGTATGTAATATTGACATATTTTGATTATAGTCTTTTAAAATTATTCACAGCACTTCATGATTTTTTTTCACCTCAACATAATACCACGTGATCCAAAAACACACATTATAAATTATTTATATTTCAATCCCAGTAATATTATTCTTGGTCATTCGAATTGGATACTTAAAACTTCTCCAAGAATCTTCTCTGTTTTGGAATAATCCATCCAATTATTGCTTGTTCTATTTCACAAATTCTTTGTATATTCTGTCAAAGATATTTATAAGATGCTTGTTGTGTTTGGGAAAATTCCTTTAATACTTATTTGGTATTCACTGGGAGACTTAATAAGTCTTCTAGAACATATTTTCAGATTCATCAAACCGCAACAACTCAGAGAGGATTCGGCAACATCCCCATCCATTCATATACAGCAGTGTTTCCCAAACTTTTTCTGCAATGGAACACTTCGCAAACCCGTAAATTTTGACGGAACACTTGTATTATTTTTTTTGGTTGGGTAATTCTTACAAGTAAAAAGATCTTTAAATTGATTACACTGTATAAAAGCTTTCCAAATTGTCGCGAAACACTCAGTCAGGCTTCGTGGAACACCAGTGTTCCGCGGACATTGGCTTGGGAAACCCCGATATACAGAATGATTATTTTCCAAGTTGACAAACTGAACACATTTTAACAAACATCCAAAAAGCAAGCTCAGGCCTTTCAATTATCATATTCCCAATCGAACCATTGTAAGACTTTACTTTTATTGCAATATTCTGCCATGAAGTTTACATTCTCGAAATAATGCTGTCTTCCAATCTTGTTCAACTGAGCTACATCTTCATACAATTCGTAAAACTCGTCAGTGTTTCTAGGTACTTCTGCCATTTCAGATTATCCCATATGTTCAGCGGGTATTTTTACATACTCAAAGGCTTTTCATTTCATGGTTCCAATGCCCTTTTTAAGTGTACTATGGATTCTTATCTGCCACCCGTCTGGCACTTTGTATCTTTCTAGATCATGTCAATATCTTTTAAGTCCAACGAATAAATCATGTGGGAAATACCAGATAGTTCTCCACAATAATAATCTATTAATAATGCACACTTCCATTTGTATCGCACACAATTATTATTAAACAAGATTCAGAGTATCTTAGGAGCTCTATTTTGGAATTCATCTGAAATGCTTTAAGAGCACCGGCTCTTAATTTATTCGTCAGAATATTTTAGATGCAACAAAACTTTTTTTCAAGCCACAGATAACTTTCATCTTTATCTTTTCACCTGTAATAGATTACACAATAAATTGTTGAGACGCCATTGACAGTGCATTGACTTAGGTCGGCTTGTTATTTTGTAGTGAACTAGCCTTAAGCATTTTATGAAGCTGATTTCTTTTCGCTACAAGCCGTTATTAAGATTGTATATACATTATAATCATTTTAATGAGCGATTGCAATTGATTTTCCCTTTTCCTGATTAAACTGGTTTTTCGTTCTCAATTTCGATGTTATGCTGTTAACTGCATGATCATTATGGATAGAGGAAAACGGTCTAATTCGGAGTATATGAGCTATTTTTATAATAGTTGGCTATTTATCTTATTTGGTACATTCGAGATGAATTTATGTTTGACATGGCCCTTAGCTAGTAATGATTGGTGGTCAAAGCCATTATTATGGATCATTTGATGGTCATGAAAGTTGCGGATTCGATCCCTGTAGTTGCGTAAATATATATATTTTAATGTATATTTAAATGCAGGATACGGATAGGCAGTATATTGAATGATTGAAAGACAATAAATAAATTAATCATCATGAAAAGCAACCTGTCAAATTTTCACAATATAGGATCCATACACTTCACAAGCCTCCAGGAGAAAACTAGTAAATAATAAAAAAGTTTTTTACTTTATTTTAATTTTAAATTGTATATATTTTATATTGACACTCACTTTATATAATTATAATATTGCATAGATTCACTTACAACGAGCACATTAAAAGTATGAATAATAACTTTTAAACTGACATTTAAAATATTGATATTTTATTAAAACATATTGCCATATTTGACCAATTTTCCTCTTTCTTACTAATTAGGTTTCATAGTACAAATTATTTCGGTATAAGTTCATAATAAATATTAGTGTTCCAATTGTATAAATTTTCCTTATACTCAGGCAATATTAAGACAAAATTTTTAAAAACAAAACGTTACGTATTATAACTTAGGTAATAATAAAATATTATTCTATTTATGTTGACTTATCAAAGATTTGGGGTTACTGATTTCGTAAGCAGTTGTGAATCATTTAGTACTTTATCTTGGGTAGGGTGGTGATTCAAATCATATTGCTTCATATTTTGTACGTTTTAATTGAGGGACAACTACTATATTCAAAGGGTTGAGCAATTAACTGTAATGATCAATCATTAAGGAAATTAAACTGACGGGATGTTTTTAATGAATCTTCACATTGTGAAGTTTTTTGGGTGGATTTAAAAAAAGGATATTTTTAAGATACAATTTAATGATATATCTTGTTCCACTGGACATACGCTCTAGTAATAATAATAATTGATACACATTAATTAAGATAATTCCTATTTTTCAATCAGTGTGTACTGCAAAACGATTCTATTTATATTCCAAAAGTTTTTAAAATATGTGGGTTACCTTATGAAATTCATAATTATTTGAAACAAGTGTTAAGTAAACTATATGAAACAAACATATAATAGATTTCTTTCTCTCCGTCGTATTTGGTGTGTGTAAATTAATGTTTATGGATTTTTATTTTATATGCTGGCAGCTCAGCAGCTTTAAATGTGTGAGAAGCATCTATGCGTGTTTCTGTTCATGTTACATTCGTGTATCGTAAATATGATAGTGTGTGTGCGAGCAGTGTAACTTTGGTAGTAATATTTTCCAAAAAGTTAGTTCTCCAGTTGGCCTTAAACGGTTCGGTTAATGTTATTGATAAGTCGCTATAACAAAATAATATTAACCGAGCCCTTCACATATTACAGTGCGCGCAGTCTTCATGTGTTTGTAAATTAATAAAAAAATCTTTCCAAAATGCCTCCAGTATCGATTTCTGAACAGGTTATTTTTTATATTATTTACTTTAATAATGTCTTTCTTCATTAAATCAGCTTCTTATAATGTAACGTATATTTTCTATTATGTATTATTTCGAAATATATTTTAATAACTGCAGAATTCCCAAAGAAATACAAAACACATTTCAATGTTTACATTGTTTATTAATTTGCTTTACGAAATGTTTAATACTATATGACTAAAGCCAAATCATTACAAATTTACAGTAATATGGATTTAATTAAATTTCATTACACATGTTATAATTATTTCTCGAAGCATAAGATTTTTCTCATAACTTTGTAGAACTATAAATATATTTTATATTGACAAGTAAAATGACAGCTGTCAACTCATAATTTTAGGCGCCAAACCGTTCTTTACGAATCGCTTTGATTGGTCAAAGCACCTTTGCTGCGGAAGTTTTTAAGCTGTTGAAAAAGGATGGTCATGAAATTGTCGGAGTATTTACCGTGCTTGATAAAGGAAATCGAGAGGATCCTTTGGGTATGTCAATAAATAAATATATGCACTATAATATAATTTTCATATTCATTCATATATCGTATAATATCATTATTTTTATTACATTTTACGATACGCAAAAAAACCTCTATACAAAGAAAAATTAACCGCTAATGAGAAATAGAATTTTTTAAATTTTACATATTTATTATTATAGCTTGAATACCTTCGGAATTATATTTATTTGTCAATTAAGATCAGTACATATTTTTCAAATATTTAAAGTATTTTCGACGAAAATAAAAAATTTACTGCTCGGTATAGGTAAGGTTTTTCAAAGAAATGATTCAAATATCAAATTGCTTGAACAGGCGTTACCCCAACTTTTTTACCCATGGTCCAGATATTTTTATATTTCTCCTATGTGATTTCATTTGTCTTTACTATGTATACTGGTCTGTAGGTAAAAAAAAAAAAAAAACAGTTATGAATGTCGATAGCCCTTCATATTGTGATTCTGTTTCTTGTTAAATAAGAGCGTCAAGTTTCGAGACGAATATAATCACTTCATTCTTACACGGTTTTAGGTTTTCAAAACACAAAAAATAGTTTACCCAGCATTTTGTTGTCATGACCAACTATATGAGAAACAGATCTGGTTTAATCTATCAAAGAATACTAGATCCATGGGCTTTTGTTGGTGGTTACTTGTATATCAAATCTTAAATTTTAAATTCCTAAACTTTGTACTCGCCATCACCTCAACACGCATTTTTTTCATAGATATATGTTTCAATAATCCCTTCTAAAATTATAATACTGCTCTAATATATATACTTCTTATCTCAATATTATTTATTATATGGAAGTTGTGCGTGTGATTTTCCTTCCACGTGACGGTCCATGGGGCAATTCGGGTCGGCCTGACAAACGATAATTCTTCGGTAATGATAAATTATCCATATTTCAATATTTAACATAGTTCGAATTACCGTTTTTTTCAATTATCCGGGCCTCTCCTCCCCAGCATTACACTTCCAGGATAATCGAGAGTACATCGTATATGTTATTATAATTTGATATATTAATGAATTTTTATATTTTAACACAGCAACTATAGCAGCCTCCAATGGGACTCCGGTATTCAAGATTAAAGCATGGAGAATCAAAGGAAAGGCTATCCCTAGTGTTATTGAGCGATACAATTCTGTAAGTTGAACATTGACTTTCCAAAACGAACAAATCTGCTTAACAATTTTTAATGGTATTATGGTAATAACGTGTAACCTACATATACTGAGATTCATCCTCGTAATGCAGAAAACGAATATATATTTTAAAACGAAGAGAAATAATGTCAAATATTGTACAAAATACGACATTGAATAATTAAAATTGTGTTAATAAATGTTAACAGTATACATATAGCTCAGCACAAGGAACACTTTTATTGTTCTTACTAAAAAGTAAATCGTTTGTTTATAGGCAACCGGCTTTGTAAGCCTTCATCAATTCAATAGTGCTAGGTTAAAATCTAAATTTACATAAATCTGTATAAAAACGAAGCTATTTTAAAATAATAAATATGTCAACTGTGTCAATTGTTTAGATTAGGTTGGAATTAATTGCAGCGTAAAGATACTATGAAGTGAACTGAAATCGACACATCTGGTAATTCGAAGATAATTTCACATTCATTACACCTCAGTATATGTCTCCGTTACGTGAAGATATGATAGGTATTAGAGGAGAAAGTATTTTGACTGTATTATTAATTTGTTTGAGCTGAGTTGGCTTTGGATAAACTTTGATTAAAAAAAAAATGAGAAAAACATCATTTTGGAATAAATTGTTTATGAACAAGAGTGATTAAATTGTATTTTTTTTATATAAGCTTTTATTTGATTAATTTAAATTTGTTTTTAAATGTGATATCATATACCTGAATATCACAAATGTCCAGAATGTTTATTAATGAAAGAAATTAACCAGTTACAAGCAGAATATGTTTTTCTACTAAATTTATTATGTTTGATTTGTCACAATCACACCATAAACAAAAAAATGTTTTTTCTAGGTTCACTCACTTTAGTCGTTGTTTATTTTTAATATGGCGATAACACGGATAGTGAATTATAAAAATGAATACATATTTTATTAATTTTTTTTTTCATATGGATTACCGTTGCCATGCAGTGACGATTATCAATCCTTTAAAAAAAGGTTACATAAGAAATTTTTATTGCCGCATTTTATTGATAATTTAATGGGTGGGTTCTTTTTGTTTTATGGTTATTATTTGTCCATTGTATGATTATTTGATCATGAGGCAGTATTTATGTGTCTCCTTGTAATATCGAAAATATTTTGACTTATTTTTTCCTTCAACATCCATCAATTTTATAAATCTGTTATGAGGCCATATACTGTGAGGTAATGCTTGGGCATCATTCCTATTTTGATTAAGCCTCGTAAAAATATATTTTAAAAGCTAGAAATTTTTCTCTAGTAGAAATCAAGTTGTTATTCTTAGTACAGATGATGAGAGAATTTATCTGGAAAAAAGCTGAAACAGAATTTTACCGAAACATATTAGCCATGATAATCTACAAATTGAAAAGGCTTCTGGATGAAAGACAAAGATATAATAATACATTGGCTGACAACAAACAATAATGATTATGTTGGGACAAGTTGTTGTGTTGAATTTATCACATAATATTAATGTTTCTTATATTCTTTATCAGTGTTCAATAAGTCATGTCAGAGGTCATCAATTATTAAGATAAGAATGCATTTCTTAAAAAAAAAACAAATATTCCATCGTTCATTGTGATATTTTATCAACGACCTATTCTAATTTATAAAAGCCTAGAGCAAAAATTCACTCTGATAGTTCTGTGGATTCAGGAATGTGGCGGATATCGGATGAAAAGCTTGCACTCAGACGATATGTTTTCTACAAGTGACAATATTTTATTTTCAGAAGAGATTTGGGTTTATATGCAAGAATGGTGAAGATGGATATAATATCGAATAAGTGTACAAAAATATGTAATGCCTACTGTAGAAAGATAAAATTATTTCTATAAATGTTTCTCCATTTTCACGGTTCAGTCGATATGCTAAATGTGGTATGTTGCATCTGAATCACAGATTGTTGATTTGAATCCTGTAGCTATCTATCTAACGTGTAACGAATAACTCGCAAACAACAAAATTCTGTGGATATCCATATATTTTTTGTAGTGGATAGCTCCTGCTTGATTATGGAACTCATGTACTTTAAATCTCCAGCACATATGTTGGAATGGCCTGATATATAGATTCCTTACATTATTTTATGATATTTTTTTCTCTTCTAGGTAAATGCTGAACTAAATGTCTTACCATTCTGCACCCAGTTTATACCGATGGAAGTAATCAACTACCCTGTCTATCAGAGTATCTGTTATCATCCATCACTTCTTCCTAGACATAGAGGTGCCTCATCAATATCATGGTTAGTATTATAACATAAAAATCTCAGAACAACCATGCATGTACTGAGTATTAAGAACCGATATTTATGGAGGACTTTAAGTGGTAGGTATTTTAATTTAAGTTTGGACTATAATGAACATACCAAACAGCTCTCTGTTACATGAAAATTTATGGAATGATGCTGTGGATTTCAGCATTCTGGGGATACTGTTAAGTTTGTTTGGGTAAGAACTCTGGCGTAATCTGGAAGAATGCAAAGTGCTTGACAGAGAACATGGAAGAGTCACATGATCAATTAAGTTATTGACAATATATAATGGAAAATTTTCTATTTTGAATAATATTATTGTGTTTTTGAACTGTGATAATTTTTTTTGCTTGTCGAATAATTAAGATAAAACATGTTTAATTTCAAAAATAGCATATGAAACGTGTGAATAAGTATTAAGATAAAAATGCAATCTTTACAAATTTTTCCACAATTTTATCTTAAACTTGAACAATTTACTCTCATTATTATCATGCTTTAATTGTTTTTATTCATGAAACATAGTATAATTGTGTATAAGAAAATATTTCCGATAAACAGGTTATTTCTACGGCTGCAGAATAACCTATTCAACAACTTAATACTTGCGGACAAATAGATAAAGATCCTTGATTTTTAACTTTCGCCTTAATATGCCAAAATCCTTAGTGCTGAATCCCAAGTGTCCAGTTATAAATCTATGTTTTAAATTCAAATCATATAAAATCTGCTAGATCAATTAGAGTAATCAGCTATAAAAATCATTTTATTTTGTTTTAAAAGTCAAATAATAAAAAATAACTTCAAGAAATGAAAAAAATAACAGTAGAAACACTCCAAAGCAAATATCATTCATGCACTGAGCTATTGTGTCTATCCACTTAGAATGCTCCCTATATTCTTCTCTGAGACATAATGACATTATTCAAATGAGTGATCGATGTTGGCCAACACACATATTAACGTGATTCAGCACACAATTACGCACATGCCAGTTCTAGATTTAATATGAAATAATTATTTTTGTTGATATTGACAAATTTTTTATTCTTATAATGACATCATTGAACTCTTTATGAAAAATAGAAAACCTTGCAATCAGTATATTTGGAGAAATAAAATAAATTATCAGTATTGGTTACTTACTATCCATCACAGAGTAACAAGAAGGTTAGTATTAATAAACACTCAACTCAAAATTGTTTAAAATGTCTAAACTATTTAATTAATTAATTCATTATTTTTACTTCTTCAGGACTCTTATCGAAGGTGATACAATAGGCGGTTTGACCATTTTTTGGGCTGATGATGGATTGGATACTGGACCCATACTTCTTCAAAAATCTTGCCCCATATTACCTGATGATACAGTGGATACTCTGTATAACAAATTTCTCTACCCAGAAGGTGATTTTCATGTTTATAAAGTTTATGAAATTTTGACAATTTAAGTGGCTGATGAACTGTTAAACACTGAAAACTTTGATTCTTACAAAATGACATGGTGCAAGATTTTGTTAAATTCTAAAACAAATTTAAATATTAATAGAAATATTAAGGAAAAGGTAAATGTAATACGATATGTCTCCTATCAAATATGAAAACCTGTTTGTTTTTATGCATATTATGTTTTTATTTGATTAATCAGTTTTATTTTTTATGGCCGACTTTTTGAAACAATAAAAGGTTTAAACTTTTGTAAATTTCTGAGAGATGTTTACAGTATGGCAAATTCTACAGCTTAATAGGATAGAAAACACATGATCTATATTACCACAGATAACAATGAGTATTCAATATTTAGTCTCTAAATACCTGTGTTGAAAAATGATAATAAATGAAGAATTATTTAAACATTTGACATAATATGATTTTGTCAATAAACTATAAAATTTCCAACCAGCATTCATCGCTGTGTTACTATATGCATGTATGAAATATATTTATGCAGATGTTTTGCCATATACTGCACTGTGTACATAGAAATTGATTCTGAAAAACAATATTAATGGAGTTTTAATGACTTACTAAAAATTAAATGTAAAAATTAATTATTGAAAAGCATTTGTTCAATCAGTCAAATTTTGTGTATCTTATTAAGTTTTTTCACCTGTACAAGGGGTTGTGAGTTCAAATCTCATGGCTGCTAATTTTTAAAAATTGATTTAAGATTGAGCAAGTGACTGGTCATCAATTCTCATCCTTGTACTCCATAATTAAATTGGACATCATACTGTCAAGATCCAAATGGTTCACCTTCAGACTCAAGATCGTGTAAACAAAAAATATTTCTATTTCTATTGAGTTAAATTTAATACATTAGTTTTTAGTCTATCAAACACAATTAGTTGACAGTATTAATAATTATTATTAAACGTTTCTTCTAAATATTTATTTTGTTCTCAGGTATCAAAGCACTATCACAGTCAGTAAACATGGTAGCCAACGGAACGGCTCCCAAGATTCCTCAACCGGAAATCGGAGCCACTTATGATCCAGCACTTTTCAAACCGGAAACACACATGGTAACTTTTTCTGCGTAATTAGATTATAAGAGTTATGACTCACAATATTGAGAAACACCAATTATCTTGTTAATTTAATTAATATTAATTTGATAGAACTTTATTTTTCAGTGGCCTTTGTAATTATAATTCTACAAATTTATTAATTTTAATATTATGTCTGAAGATGCAGAGAGGAGAAATCCGAGCCACAAATGATGATTTTTATATAAATGTCTAATTTCAATTAGTTTTGAATGTAAATTTTCTTTCAAGCAACATCATCAATGGTATAAATCAATTATCAATTATTGTCTTCACTTGTATAGTGCTTATAATATTCTCTGAGAGTGTTTAATCTCCGGTAGGATGGATCGGCTACAGTGGCTTTAATTAATAATCATTGTTAGTTAATTATTTCAATTATTTCACCACGCATAATTTCTACAATTCATGTTTACTTTAGATTGATTGGTCAAAATGCGGTCAAGATATTCATAACTTCGTCCGAGGCATGGACTCAGCCCCGGGAGCCTGTACGCACATCCGGCCGGAGGTCATCTCTCCAGATGACAGTCCATCAGATGTGGAAGAGGCTAAACTTATTGAGGTGCGTCTGTTCGGATCATCTCTGTGGACGGAAGCAGCATTACCTAGTGGAGACAGTCTGCAATTTGTCGGCTTGAAAAAACCAGCAATAGTCCATGATGAAGGACTTCTGGTTACAGCTAATGATGGTGTTTCGGTATGTATTTCTATTTTACTTATGTTTGATTAATAGAAATTGTAGATTTTAAAATTATTCTGATAATGATGTACTATATTATAATAATCGTGAATGTGATTATCATACATGGATCCTAGGTTAGAGTATCAACTCTTCTTCTTTATCCCATGCATCTATTATCCAATTCAACAATGAGCAAATGATATTCAGCCATACTCTGCACATAATATAACAAACACAGTTATCCAACCTTGAGTGGGTAAGTTGTTTTTATATATCGATGGCCATAAGTTGATAACACGTTTCATACATTTGTTAAATTGTTCAATCCATCGATATAATATTATATGACATAATTCTGATATTTTTCCGCAGGTCAATATCCAAAGATTGAAAATAAATGGCCGAATGCTTCCGGCATGTAACTATTTCAAAGGACAAACCTGTACCGCAAACTTAGAACTCACACCTGAAGAGCTACACCTGATGGAAAACATACGAAACATTTGGAACGCCATACTGCGGATAGAAATCGAACACGAAACTGATTTCTTCGCTTGTGGAGCTGGCTCCATGGACGTAGTACGTCTCATTGAAGAAATAAAAGACTTAATAAGTCTCGAGCTGCAGAATGAAGATGTTTTCATGAACACGTCATTTATAGAATTCGCAAATTGTGCTGTTATAAAATTACGCTGCGGCGATTCTGGAGAAAAGGTTATCAATTATGACGCTTGTGAAATGTTCGTCAATAAAATGAACATTAAATTCCCTAAACAGTTGTTGATTGACGGAGTATTTGTGGATTCTGACAGTGGCAAAACCTTGACTATTGTTGACCCGAGTGATGAGTCTGAGATATGCAAAGTTCAAAGCGCTTCTGTGACCGATGTAGATAGGGCTGTTAAGGCCGCAAAGAAGGCTTTCGAGGAAGGCGAGTGGTCGAAGATAAGCGCTAGAGAACGCGGACAACTTCTTTTCAGGTATTTATCAATATTCAATTTTAAAGTTTAATAACAAACGAATCTTCTTAATATAATATGATATATTATACACACCAAACAGTAACCAATTGTCAAAAATTATTTTCTATGATCAATTCCAGGCTAGCTGATCTAATGGAGCAACATAAAGAAGAGTTGGCCACTATCGAGGCGATAGACTCTGGTGCAGTATATACCTTGGCCCTGAAAACTCACGTAGGCATGTCAATCGATACATGGCGCTACTTCGCAGGTTGGGCAGACAAAATACAAGGCAGCACCATACCAATCAGCAATGCCAGACCCAACAGAAATCTATCGTTCACAAAAAAAGAGCCGATCGGAGTATGTGCACTTATTACTCCATGGAACTATCCGCTGATGATGTTGTCATGGAAGATGGCAGCCTGTCTAGCAGCCGGCAATACCGTGGTTATGAAACCAGCACAAGTAAGGCTATTGTAGATTAATTTCTAATATTATGTATATTATATTTTACTTTTAATATGCTCTACATCAATTTTTAAAAAAGACGGTAGTCTTTACATCAAGGTGTTGTAAAGTTCTTCCTTAAACACATTACAAAAGGGTCTGAAGATATAACCAAAGATGAAACTGTTACCATCAAAATTGAAAAGCATTCATTGTGTGGTGTTGAATTACTATTATTTGGAAACTTTCAATAAACCACCTTAAATAATAATAAATCATTCTATTTGTGGTATGGATAATATTAATTATTTCAACAGGTGTCTCCTTTGACTGCATTAAAATTCGCCGAACTAACAGTAAAAGCTGGTTTCCCTCCTGGTGTCATAAATATCCTTCCCGGAAGTGGGTCAGTATGTGGCCAAGCTATGGCTGATCATCCACTGGTTAGAAAATTAGGATTCACAGGCAGCACTGAAATTGGTAATTACAAATTTATACTTAATCAAATATGTATGGAATATGCACATTCTCTCTAGTCATGAATTGCGAAGACACTCCTGTTAATACTGAGAGCTTCAATATTCTTGTGCCACAGTATACATCTGTGAGTGTTAGAAAGAAAGCAAATATATATAATAAATGTCATCTTCTTCACAGGTCAGGTAATAATGAAATCATGTGCAGTGTCCAACATGAAGAAAGTTTCCTTGGAACTTGGAGGTAAATCGCCATTGGTCATTTTTGAAGATTGCGATTTGGAAAAAGCTGTCAGAATCGTGAGTTATATATTAATATAGTATCCGAAACATCTTCTTTCATGAATATTCTTTGTTGAGGTGTTTTCATAACTATAATCAAATCCAGCTATAATAAGAACTAAGTTTTCTCGTGTTAAACATCCATATAAATCATTTTAATTGTGTCTATTTATTTTTTCGCATTAAGCATTTAAATCCAACCCAAGATAATTTTCAATGTATTATCATTTTGATGTTTTCAGGGTATGGCTTCTGTATTCTTTAACAAAGGTGAAAATTGCATCGCAGCTGGAAGGTTATTCGTAGCATCATCTATCCACGACGAATTCATCCGACGGGTGAAGGAAGAAACTGCCAAGATTGTGATCGGGGATCCTTTAAACAGAAGCACTGCACACGGACCACAAAATCATAAAGCGCATATGCTTAAGTTATTGGAGGTTAATAGAATTTAACATTATTCAATTATAATTGTAATTGACAGAAACAATCGAGTATGTACAAGTACATGTATATTGCAACTATATAACATATTTGGTTCTTATTATTATGTAAGAATAGCAAGCTTAACTTTCCAGTTATCTGACGAACTAATCACATCCTTTTCAAGTGTCCTCATATGTTAGTTGAAAGGGAAAAGTTTTTTAAGTCAGTTCAACCATGTAGCGGTCCGATCAGCCATTAAGACTTAATTTTTACAAAAAAATACATCATTTTACAGCGACCAAGAAAGGCTGTTCTCAACGGTGTTAATAATTGCGTACTTGAATATACACCAACCCAAGCCATGGGAAGCTATAAATCTGTATAACATGTCTTGACTAAAATCAAATCCATCTCGAACATAATAATAATCAAGTTTGTGATTTTCATTAATGTTTTGACGTTTGTCTTTTTTCAGTACTGTTCAATCGGAATCAATGAGGGTGCTGTTTTAGAAATGGGTGGAAAGAGAGTTGACAGGAAAGGTTTCTTCTTCGAACCGACCATCTTTTCAGGAGTAGAAGACCATATGTACATCGCAAAGGAAGAATCATTCGGACCAATCATGATTATATCCAAATTTGACGAAAGGTATCTTATGTCAATAGACTTTAAATTGTCAATTAAGAACTCAATCAAGTACATATTGTTTTACAAGATTTCAAGTGCTCAAATTTATTTTAAGTTTGTGTATATCATGCAGCTCCATTTATCCACATGATGTAAATATATATGCTCCACCTTGAAATAAAAATAGTGATTTACTTTATGGTAGTTTGATATTAGAAACACAATTCCAAAAAAAATGTCACAACTGTTTCTTCCACTATTTTTATTTAACATTGCACACTTCCATTTGAATCTTCACATTACTGTTCCTGATATTTTTTTATAAGAATTGGTTGTTAACAAATCACTCAATCCAGTAGATATTATTATTTTTTAAATTGGCTTTTGGATTTGAACATTTGACGCTTATCAATATGGCTACTGATATGTCCCAGATGTGTTCTAACAATGACATTATTCTTTCCAGCGATTTTGACGGTGTCATAAAACGAGCAAACAACACTGAGTTTGGATTGGCCAGCGGCGTGTTCACACGCGACCTATCAAAGGCGATGAACTTCGCAGAGAAAATCGACGCAGGCACCGTCTTCGTGAATACTTACAACAAGACTGACGTAGCCGCACCTTTCGGTGGGTTCAAGCAATCAGGATTTGGCAAAGATCTAGGTAATTAAATTATTGTTTTTATCAATCATATTGAACCATCTTCCTGTTGATTGAGAAGTTACATTTGACTATTTGAAAATGCAAAAACTGTCTTTGAACTAGTGCAGTGGTATTTAATTACCTTCCAAGTCAGCGAAATTCCTTTGGCTTAAAGAAAAGACAAGTCAGGCTGAGGCGGAGTCAAATTCACCTTCATTCTTGAGGTGTTGAATGGATGAATTGTCCACTTCCTTACCTCCCTATTTTGATTGGTCGTACTGCTATATGCCAAGTATTTGTCACAAGCATCCGTTTTCAAAGCTCAGTATGTTCACTTTGAGCCTTTATTAGGTGCCATGATTGACAATAATAGAAAGATACTGTCACTATGCACGCATTGAATAGGTGATATTTGGTTTTTGCCTTGTACAGTTTCAAGTCCCAGATATTTCTCACGGAGTTGAAGATTACTCCAAATATTCCGATTTGAATAGGGAGCTCACTCTTGGTTTTGGTACAACTTTATAATTTTAATTAAATATTCTGAAGAACTAAGTTTATTTAATTTTGAAAGTAATCTATTTCATTTTTTAATTTACAGGTCAAGATGCCCTCAATGAATATTTGAAGACAAAATGTGTTACCATGGAATACTGATATAAAGTAATTGAGAATTATTGTAAATACTATTAGAACCTATTTTACCAGTGAACCAAAATATTTACATATTACCATTGTGTGTATTTAATACAGAAATGTACTGACATAATATTTGATAATATATGACTATATTATGAATAGATGAACTGTTTTTAATGTATCCAATTTATCTCATTTTCATAAATATAATATATTATTTGTAATTATTGACGAGTCTTTCATTTAACACTTAACCAGCGGGCTACTTTTGGCAAATTCGCAAAATGCACTTAACGTTTGCGAAAATAAACA
>JAGVSQ010006795.1:0-15956 GCA_022683975.1 Rhyacophila evoluta | reverse complement strand
GAATTTAAAATCAATTTCCATCAAGCACCATCAGTCAAAAATATTAATTAATAGTGCATTGAATAAAACATTAATTTATGTATATTTAATATATATACAAATTATACTTCGCACTATATAAAATAATTCATTTATTTAGATAGATTTATATACGATTTGGGTTGGGTATAACTTATTTCCGATCGGAATTGCTTTCGATTTGCTGACTCGACTCAAAGTTGACGATCATATAAGTTTGTATACGTTGAAACTGGGTGATTTAATATGTACCAATTAAAAACAGGACATGACTCTGATTGCAAATCACTCAGGCAATATTCATTTTGCATTAATAATGCATGTATTATTCATTTTAAAATACTAAATATGACGTAGATGACAGTCACATAACCGGGAAATACTAATTTAAACCTATTGTATGACTTAGTTTTGTTATGTTGTTAAATAAAATCTCCCTCTGATGAATGTATTACAAAATTATACAGCGCCATTAAATTCAATTATTGTTAGAAAACCAGTCAATCCAGATTACATATACATCAATACGTGTTGTATAGGGTGTTCAAAATTGGTTTCAAATTTTAATTTTACCACCATTTTTTTCGCAAGATTTTCCCCATTTTAAGATGAACCTTTATAATTTCTGCCTATTGTTAGATTGCGTACTTACCCATAATTTAAACTCAACACTTACGTATAATAAAAAAGCTATTCTGTCGCAAAAATTGTGATAAATTTAGAAAGTTTTTTTCATTTTGAGAAGCCCTTAATTATTGTGTATATTCACACTTCTTTTCACAGCATTTAATGCAGTTAACACGTAATGTATAAATATGTACACACATTCCTCTTATTTGAACATTCGGGTTAAAAAAATTACTTCAAATATGAGAAATATTTTTTAGCGATGTCATAGAACAGTCAATTATTTCTGACAGTAAAATAAAAAGTCCATATAAAATTTATAAATATCATACAATCTTTTCACACGTTTTGACATTTGTGTTAAAAATTATATTTCAGGCCTTTCAAACAAATTGTTTGGCCAATCTCATGGAAAAGTCAATTATACTAGACAGTACAATGAAATGACAGCTTTGCTTAATTCATACAATTAGCCATAAACGAGCTTTCTAGTTGATTTTTAAAGAACTTTAAATCACTTAGACCAGTTCATTTTTTAGCGTGCAAATATGTATATTCATATTTTTCAAATTACTGAAACGAGCATGCATTAAATGAAAATACTTGCACCACTTTTCTACTATCTTAATTACAAAACTAGTGATTTAAAAATAATTCAAAACAACCACAAATATATTTTTCGTCAAGGAATACTTTGTTAATTAATTGAGATAATATCTACTAATTTTTGTATCAATATTTATTAAATCATTTGGTAACTAAGTATATGAAAAGTATATTTCCAAAGTGAACTTATTCCGCTATGTCAAAATTTAAAAGAAAACATTTTGAACAAGTATTTTTTGTATAAAATAATATCGCAACATATATTTTTAGTGTTTTAGATAATTTTAAAATTATTTTTTATACCGCTTCGCAAATACTATAAAAATCTTCTGCTTTACATTTTGACATATGAGAATAAATTGACTTTTAAAATACCCTCTTTAAATGTGGGTCACCATCTTTTTCTCATACGAATGCTCAATTAGTATTTAATTAAGTGTTGTCACAAATAAAAATGATAAATAAAAAAAGGTAACCAACAATAATTTATTTTTGTCACCGGATTTTTCTGAGAAGATTATAAATAGACTCAAAGTTAATTAATGGTATTCATACTATGCTGAATAGAAGATTCACCCTGTTGAAATTATGTAAATTTAATCAAAGCTTAAACAATGAAATTCTTCGATTAATCAAATTGAAGTCAAATCAACCACGATTTTTCAAAAAAATATAAAAAAGGCAATATAAATTTCAGGGCCAACTTCCGCACATTAAGATTTTTTTTCTTAGTGTTTTAATATAAAGTTCTACCAAAAGTTTCAAGATGTATGAAAATTGAGAGGAGAGGTGGATGCTTATGAAAGTTATTTAATCCCTCGTGGACTTTATTACCATAAATTATAAGAGTTTCTTTCGTTATATTTAATCTTTTATAAATTCACAAAGAAACGCTAAAATAAACTGCGCAAAGCAGTTAAATTTTCAAACGGTCTGATAATAAGTAAAGACTCATATTTGATATTTTTTTTTTTTTTTTAAATTGTACAATCACGAAGTATCTTTTTTTAAATAGCTTGACCGGTGTGAATTTATTTTGTTCTACTATTATGATTACGTTAAAAATGATAAAAAATATACTAAAAAAAACAGCAAAAAAATTATTATTGTATTATGTCTGAAAATTTTCGAAACAAATTTTCTTTCTGCCAAAAATGATATTTAAGTTATACTCAATGGGCCTCGTGCAGTCAACACTTTTATTTAATAAAAAAAATCAAAAATAAACGTGCCTTAATTCAAAATTACTCTACAATAATTTTAACATTGCAAATAAAGTAACTATTTTTTTTTATTATTTGTGTAAGAATATTTTTCTTCAGCGACATATCACTAAGCTACGGCCCGCGGATCGGATTCGCCCCCCAACTTTTATTCATTACATTTATATAAAATATTAATATTCCAAACTTGTATTATTTGGTTTTGAAATGATTCTTCAATTGATTTGGTATTGGACCTTCAGGTCACTTAAAGCACACTTGTAATGATAATACTCTTGTTGAAAAAATAATAAAAATTCTATCCATCCCGTTTCTCAAAAATTTTGATAAACCTTGCATTATTCGAATCTTATTACTATTATATAAATATCAAGTAAAGTTAAATGAAAACGTAAAAAAATCAGCATTTCAATTTATGATAAATGTGAAATAATAGCTACTTATATCATCATTTGGAATGAATACAGATTAATTGAGAATTATCATCATGTTATAGAATTTAATAAAGGCCTTAAACTTTTATTATATCTAAAATAAAATTAACTCACATACAGAGTTACCTGTGCTAGCATACGGCGTAAATAACGATTCTTATTATATCTTAAAATAAATATCAAATACCGTCTTATGTAACAGAACAATGTTTTCAAATAATTTAATTATGTTAATATTAACAAACCCTTGCTATTATTTCCAGAGAAAATAAAACGTGGACCAATGAAAACCCAAGCAACGCAAACAGAAGTTTGCTTGGGAAGAAAGCCGCTGCCTCCAAATTATTTATCTTTGAGCCCCAGAACGGTCAAACGGGTGAGTCAAATTATCTACCCATATCAAATAAGTCCACTTCCCATAGTTGTTGCTTTTATTACATAATATTCATAAGCTCGATGTTTTTTTTATCAGTGTATAAAAATAAAAACCTAATTTATATTTTCTCTCATACCTATTGAAATAATTTTGTCCATTCGGTGTTTCTAAATATAAGTATTATATTATTTTAAAGACTGCTTTCATATGCTTGCCATTTTTTAACTCAAGTTATAACAAACACAACTTATCTTAATAAAAAATATTACTCCCTATATAGTGAATGGCGTAGTTGTAATAATGGCGATCACTTATTAATACTAGGCATTTTAATATATTAATTTGAAATATCTTTTACTTTAATTGAATTACATACACCATATGTTTAACCTTTTGACTGCTAGAACATTTTTTTAAATTCTAGAATATTGTTATTTTTGATATATTATTGTATTATGTTTAAGCGTTTCTTATTCTTTTGTCAGCTTCCATCGTGAACAACGAAAATTATATTGTTTCTTAGCATCCAAAGGCTTCAGTATTATGTAACAAAACTTGAGTAGTATTGCAAATAAATATTACATCTTCAAATTACCTAAAAGTAAATAATATACTTCAAATCATGTATTTTTATAGTTTATTGAATAACACAAAAAAGTCTGCGTAGATTTACAAAATTAACTACTGACATTTATTTCAACTTGACATCTTTAAAATTCAAAATATATTTTTTTAAACCACAAAAAGTTCATTTTCATTGTATTATATTATTAAATGTTAAATTTCAGGAAATTGGGTAAACAAATGTACACATTTCATTTTTATATTTCTAATTCCAATAAATAAAAAATAGAAATTTGATTTTAAAATTTTCGAATAATTTAAAAGGATGAGACAAAAATATTCTAAAATTTCATGTAAAATATAGCGAGCGGGAAATCAAAAAAAATATAAAATTACATTATAAAAAAGGCTCTCGGTTGTTTTAAAATAAACGCGCAAAAGTAACGCAATTTTTAAATATGTCACAACAGATGTTGTTATAACAGAGGGTCGCTTTACTTCTATTTTAGGTAAAAATGGTAGCTCAGGGCGTCCAAACAAATGGGGGCTTAAATGGTAACAATGGGAAAAAGCTACTGAAAAGTTACTCAGAAGCTGGGGATGCGAGATTTGTTGTTTCAATAGGAACTGGACCGTCATCAAATAGACAACATCAACAACTTAGTTTTAGTGAAAGGTACGTAATTGTTTCTAATAAAGATACAAACTCAAATATATTACAATTGTTTTAACGCTACAATCTATTTAATAATATTCCACAAGAGTGTACTTGAATCTTGCTTAGTGACTTCCATTTGACACTACTTACGCATGTCTGCTGGATTTCTACTCAGTAGAATGCAGGTTTAAGTCACGTTGTGACATTGTAATTTTATTGTTTATTTACATATAAAAAATGAATACAGAAATTAAAATGGATAGTAAGCCCCAAACAATATAAAAACAAATCAGATATCTGTTTATTGTTGTAGATAACTGGCATGATGATTGCTTTCTTTTGTTTATCAAAACTAAATTCGGTAGATGTGTTGAAATATTGTTAATTTAGTTAGAGATACAAATACTTATAGAATGAAGAAAAACGACAAAACTTTGTATTTTAAAACCAACTTATATTCATAGTTTTTAAATTTATATAGTTGAATAGTTTAGTTGACTGAAAAAATGTCAATAAAACTGGCGTCTATTTTGTAAGACTCAAACTTAATTACGTGGTGGAAATGGCTTTAGAAAAAAAACCGTAAATTTTTATCTTATCGGATAAACAAAGTCTGCGAAGTTTATTTATATGAAAAACGTTTATTTTTTCTATTATCAGTGGCGGCAGTGAAACGGAACACGACCGGCTTCAGAGAACGCAGTCGGAAGAGCCTCCCCGCTCCCCCAGGGCACCTTCCACCCCACCGAACACGACACCCAAGAAACAAGTCACCCTCGCAGAACCGCTTATTTTAGACCAATATTTTCCTACGCAAGCTCCAGGATCACGTCACTCCACTCCTTGTAACACGTTACCACGCCGACAATCGACTCCGAATATAGAACAAGCTAAAATTGAAAGAGATTCAAGTCAAGAATATTTTCATCAAAATTTTCAATTCATTCATTCGACTGACGAAAGAGACGATACGATAGATGAACACTCTTTAGTTCAAGATATGCAAATGATACAACATAGTATGGAGTTAAATCAAAAGAATTTAGATTATTTACAGCAGAAAATTGCAGCACAACAATTGCAAAAAGTAGAACATCCCGTTAAAAGCGATGCCATTGTGAGTCCCGCTGCGCAAAGTGTACCGCCTAAAATACCATGTCCGACCGGTCGTCTATCGAAGACGTCCACTTTACAATCGGAAGCGTCTGTTTCGACCGAAACGTCTGCTACTACGACAACGACTACCGACTCGGAGAAAATGGAAAAGGAAATCTTTATTGATTTCGAACCTCAGGTCAATGTTGAATCCCCACTGGTGCTTAGAAGGGCTAAAAAACGAATGCTGCAGAAGACTTTGTCGGAAGGGGAAATACTTTTAGACAGGCAAGAAAATTAAATTGTACTTTTCTTCTCGAACGAAGTCAAAATAGTTTTAAAACTACTATTTTTTATGATTTCTATCTAATTCTATTTAAAAAATACAAATTAGAATATTTTTTTATTTATAATAGCATTAACCAGACCTTAAAATAACCTATGCCATACTTTCAGAGGTATTTTTCACTGTCAAAGTACTCGTGGTAGGCATTAATATGTATCCATAAATTTATAAAATGGTTTTAAGTATATATTATAGAGTTTAGTGGGTTTTCAATAAAGACTCTGAAATTCCTACTTTTTTTGTTAATCAATAATCGATGTACATATTCTGCAGATCTTACATCTGCACTTTGATCTTAACTAATATTCATTTATATGCTACTAATTTTACGAATTTAAATTTACAATGGAAACTATTTTTTTAAATTAAAATAGCAATAAATTCAAAAAGAAAAAAAACGCAGAATCTTATAGGTAATCTCACATTTGCCAAAGATTTAAAAAAATGAAACTCTATACCTGATGGCTTAACTGACCACCAATTCTCCTGCAAAAAACTTGTGAAAAATCGGATCGCAAAGATACATTAACTGCATTTATTGAATCGACATGCGTTTAGTTCACATTGCGGAGATTGATCAGCTGAAGCTCCGCATTTGAAGTAGACATGGGGAAAAAATAAGACACTCAGTGAAATTTACAAATGACGTCGTATTTATGTAATTAATAATTATTAGCTAAATCTTGATCAGAATTACATCATTTTTTTTTTCATTTTAGACGAAGAAATGAATTGATGAGAAATTCTGTGGACAGCGATATTGTAAAGGATGCTCCATTAGTAATGTCGACTAGTCATGAAAATGTGAAAACTACAAGTGAAATCGACTTCGGCAACGAATACGATTACTATCAACACACGCCTATCAAAGACGAGGGAATTTTTAAACAAACAATAGCCGTCAACGGAATATTTAGGTAACACTTTCTTTTTTACATTTAATATTACGCAATACTACTTGCATCACGTTACGGAACACGGTATTTTTAATATCATATCATTGTTTTTATTGCTCCCAAATTAAAGAAACACTAAAATTTTTTTTGCTATAATACTCGTATTCTATATCTTATCTCTGTCTGATCTGTTTTACATTATTATTTAAACTAATAAAAAAAAATACTTTATTATAATACATTTACCGCATTACGGCTGGCATGCTGCGATTGGTCGCCTGTATGCGGTAAAATGATGTATTCAGTTAGATCGCTGCGCGCCGCGAGAGATCGCGTTCAGTGTGCTATAGCCCTTACATGGGTTACACCAATATTTTTATAATACATCCACGTTTATAACGGAATAAAAAAATATTATGATTTCTTAGTTAAGTATGAGATGTCACAGTTTCAAATACTATAGCTAAGTAAGATTTTTTATATTTAGAGACTTAGAAATTCCCATACGCTGAAAAATTTGTTACCAAAAAGAAATCTGTGAAGGCATGTCTTCGTATATAATATTTCATTTCTGGAGTCAACATCTCTCCATTTTAGAGATTCATATGCTCCACTTTTTGACCAAACATGGAATAAAGTTGCTTTTGAATAATTTTAATTTTACCAATTCTATTATTTTGAAAATGAAAATTTGAATTATAAATATTGAATTCATTTATATTCGAACATATTTAAATTTTAAATTTATTGATTTAAAAGTCATTAGTTTTAGGTCATAGAGAGTATTTTTCCAAATATCGAAATATTTTCAACTCAACAATATCAACTGATAATAGTTTAATAGTTTGAGAATATATTTTTTCTGATAAGGTATCAGTATCAATAGTTTAAGCATTGTATCAAAATTATTACAATAAACGATGATTCAATGAAAACTCTATATTGAATTTGACAAAAATATTATTTAATTATAGATAGAACATAAATTTGGTATAAATTTATTAGAAACTTATATATAATATTTATCTTAATTGAGTTTCTCGTGTTTGCTTTCGTGCGTTAAAGTTCAATACATTTTAGGCGAAAGGAAAGGTCTGGAAACTATAAAAGGAAATTTTACATCAAAGAAAGTCATTATTCATAATGTATTCATATTGAATATAAATATATTATACATATCTACTTATAAAATATTATATATATCCGAGTAAGATACATACGATAAAAATGTATGTAAATTATTTCAGGGCCTTTGATCAAGTTCGAAATATTCACAACACATCTGATCGAATTTTTATTGTAAAATGTGCTTGAATGGGAAAATGCTAAGCTAGCGTTTCCTATCGTTTTATTCATGAACCATATATCCCTTTCACCAAAATAATATGTATATTGACATTTTTTTAATTCAATATATTTTGGAAAAAAATCTGAAACACGCTGAAATAACTTAAATACAAACATAATACATGTTTTTATTAATAATAAACCGATAGAGGTTGTTATTTTTATTGTGGTTGATTAGTTTTATTGGATAGATAAGAATTTTATATTTTATTTTGTTTCCTCTGTGCTTAATTATTGATTGACTTTTACTGCTCATTTTACTTTATACTACACCTATATACTAAATATTTTGTTGAATCATATTTTTGCAATTGTTGATAACATATAAAATATATTTTATATATTCAGGGTAAATAGGCTTTTCAGTATATAGATATTAAAATATACATTAACAATTATTTGTAATGGTTTTATTTTAGTAGTTAATTCTTAAATAACAGGGCTGTTATTCTTGATTTCCGACAACTAATTAGTCGTGTCCTTGAAACGGACACTAATTAGTGAACTTGGAACTTTACAGTTCTACCGGGGCGCTGCCTACCCAAGAGTCTATTGATGAAGAATTTCACGAGAATTATGTTTGTTCTAAGAAAGGAATGTTCAGGAAAAGGAGCATCAGTCTAGAAGAAGGTAGTTCTACAGCCTGCAGTGATGGCCAAGAGACGTCTAACGGCGACGGACGGTAGGCGATGATCATCGCGTAGAAGCTGCATGGTTGTTTTAATATTTACTCGAGATATCTTGCACAATGCAGGTGTGGCTATGAATTATGAACAAGATGTTTCTTTTTTATTTTATTTTATTATAACAGTAATGAAAAGAATTAATTAATTTCAAGCATTTGATTAAAACAGAGACCTCGTGATGAGCCTATAAAAAAAATAGTATGTTAATTGATTCGTTTCGGATTATATTCTATTGATCCTTGAATTGTTTGATGATTTAACTTCCACCACATATTATACTTTATAGTATTCCTTAATATAAATTAAATTTTATACTACGTTACTATTACTAAAAATTTAGTTTCTATTTGCAATAAATGGTTATAAATTCACCAAAATTAATAAAATTTTAAATAAAATTTTAAACTTTATGACGATTTCGTTAGTTTTGCTAATTGTTTAAGAGATCCGTTGTCGATAAAGTTACTTGGCTTTATTTCATTCTTAATAAATAATTTGTCAATTGGTATTTTTTTTATTTTGATAATCCTTATCAGCATTTTAATGATGTTATTAGCTGTAAAAATAATTATTTAACATTTTCATAAAGTAACTACGTCTAGCTGCATCACAATTACCAATACAACTGTTAATGAATGCAGCACAAAAATCATTAAGAAATACAATTCGAACTAATGAACGTATCGTTGTCAACTTATTCACATATTTTCTTATCGTATTTGATGTTGTAGATTTCTTAAATTCTTCATTCTTTCTTTTTCCATTCCACCGTAAAATTTTCAATCACTTTTAACATAATTCTCTTGAGTTTTATTTCACAGTATCCACATCCATTGTCTTATTTACTTTGTAAATATCAGATAAACTACAGTTTTAGGTTATTTTCAACTTGCATTACCGTTGGACATCACTGTAAACTCATTGTCATTTTATTTTTCTTATTTGCACTCAAACATGATTTCATAATAATTATTTAGATCACATGTATATGCAGTTTTTTAGTACAAATAGTTTGCAATATGTTTCATCTTGTTCATTTTTCATGGCTGCCATTTCATTTACAGATTATCTTGTTTTAATTGTGTTCAATTCGTTTTGTGTGTATTAGTAACGTATTCGTATCTCAATTTTAGGGTTATCGCTAAATCGACGCCAACTTCACCGCAATCAGATACCGATAAAGGACCCCAGCAGCTGAAGAGAAGCAAAAAGGACCTGAGCAGTCCTGATGATGGAGATAGCGTGGTTCCAGCTTCCTGTTTGGTTCCAGATCAAAAAACTTCCCCTTTCGCATCAAGTGATTCTCTGACAACTGATTTAACAAGGTGCCATTTTAAAACTATGTGATCTTGTTCATTACCATTTTAGCTAAGCAAAAATTAAAAAAAAAGCTCATTGAAATTATCAAATGCGTTTAAAAAAATATGTATTTTACCATATCAAAAACATTTATATAGTTCTTTTCAATTCACAAAATTATACTTTAATAACTAATAAAATTTAATTCTCACCACAACTTTAACGATGACAACATAATAAGTTCTCTACAACACAGCTTGCACCTTCTACAAACAGTTTTTATTTGTAGAATACATATACACAATATGAAAACTAAATAATAAACCACACTCCGGTCGTTTTGATGAGGTATGGTTTCAATATTTTCTCATGCAGTTATTTTATATATAGTAAAAAAACGAAATACGGTAAATATACTAACTATATTTAAATAAACTTTAAAATATAGAAAAAAGTTGATAATTAATTCACAGATATACATACTAATATTTTTCAAAAAAAAAAATATGAACCTATGTGTATAAAAATCCCATACATATTTTCAATGATAAATTGTAATGTATAATGAAATTATAATTCTGTCAAACATGTTATTGTTAAAATTCTTTTAAATTACTATTCAATTAAGGCAGTTCCAGATTATTACTCAAAAAATAGGTGACCAAACTAAAATATGTTTAACACTTTTAGTTGTTTTGTAAATCTTAGGCAAAGATCAATCATCACATTGCGTAGTGATTTGCACTCTATAAAAATCATCACTCATGTTTGCTGAAACATCTCATAATCACACACATCACTATATAGTATATGCAATACGTATAATCACTAGATAACCATACTTTCTTTGATATTCAGGATTGTTTGAATTATCATGTCTTCAGTTGTAACCAAGCATTATAATACAACTATCATTAAAATTGCTTCCGTATTAGTACTCGTATTAATAATTATATTAATGTGTGTTTATTTTTTATAATATTACAATAAATATAGTACACTGGACTCTCTTTTTACATGGTTTAGAAATAACCCAGTGCTATATCCCACAAACACATTTGTTTAAATCTAGTAAACTCGAAAATTTGAAATGAAATATTACATAGACTCTAGATATCTCAAGTCATGAAAGCGGTCATACCAAACTTACGGTATACTGGTTCGTATATGTCTGATAGTGAAGTCTTTGTTTTTTCAAACTAAATATAATTTTTAATCAAATTAAAATACGATAAGCAGTAATGGATTTTATTTTAAACACCCCCTTTAATTTACACCATTAGGTATTAAATCGCATAAAAGAAAGCGACTTTTACTTTGTATCTTTCTAGTTCTATCACTTTAATATGAGTTAGATGAATAATAGTCAATACTTGTAATGTTCGATGAAATATGTCATTATGTGACTTTGTAATTCATATTCCCAAATTTTTTGCGTATGGATCTAGACAGTGCAAAGATATCCACTCTGAAACTGGAGTATACGGATATAATGATCTGTGAAGACGTCTTCAAAGATTATCTTTCACAAGAATTGTTTGTCAAACAATTGCTCAAACCAATAGGCATCCAATCCTGTATATTTGGATTAAAGTCCGATAGATGTAGGAACCGAACCGCATTGTCCGGATTGCTAGGGACGCACGCTTAGTTCTACGGTCCCGGGGAGAGAAAGTCCAGTGTAAATATTATTAATCTGACCGTCATCAACATCATATTGGCATAGTTTCTATGTTGACCGTTTATGTAGCACATGTAATATATATATATAATTACTATTATTTAATAAATCTGAAATTAACTAAATATGAAAACCAATCATTAATAATGGTCAGTATTCATATTTTATATTATTCTTAGGCTCAACAAAATATTCAACAAAATCCTACTATACAACTTTTATTTTGTATTCAGTATTTGAGTTTGTTGCAGTATTTTGAATTTATTGAAAAATTGATGTTTTACTGTGATTAATAGGGTATTATTTCCAATCTTTTTATTATTTAGAAGAATGCATTTTATGAGCATTCATTTGTAGTGTTACAAAAAAATCACTATATTTTTAATAAAAAAGAGAAAAAAGTTATTCATAAATTGAGGTGAGATCAATTTATTTTTATGCCGAACAATATGTTTTTATTAATCATTGACATCGATTGCCGTAAAAAACTAAGTCAGGAATCCTAAGAAATTAAATACACTTTTTATACAGTTTAGTTTTAAATTGCGCTATACTGTCAACAGTTTATGCGTCAATTTTGATACTTGTTTAAATAATTTTAGTCGTTTTATTACAAAATACGTTGTTTTATTAGTATTTTTTGGCATACTTTGTTGGCGATAGTTTATTTTTAATTTAAGTTGTTGTTAGTGATCGCTTTTATCCTCCACTGCTACACCTTGCATGGCTTCAATCCACTCAATGTTAAATGTCCAAATCGATTAATTTACTGGTGTTTAGTCCCCGTTGTTCAAACGAGGGTCGTTATTATTGTTTCAGGGACCACTCGGATGGGATTTGGAATGAATCGCAGGCCACTGTTCTACAGGTTGATTCAGGAACTGACAATGGAACAGTCATAAGGTAAGTCAAACCAGAATCTGTATTTTATTATTTAATCATAAATTAAATACAATTGAAAAATATAAACAAACAGTATTCAAAAATTAAATTAAATTAAAAATCTCAAAATATCATTTTTTTTGGTTTTCTTATTCTTAATAGTATTTATACATCGACAATAAAAATGGAAAAAGGCATAACGTAGAAATTTTACGTGAGACGTACAAAACGTATATTTAATAATTTTGGGTCAAAGTCGCACAATTTTGAAGTACATGAAGACTGAGCCTGATGTTTTTTTAATACAATTTTTGCTTCTAAAGTAGATATATCTACATAGTATGGAGATATTCACTCCGCAAGTGAAGTATATGAATCTCAGTATTTTGAAGACGTCTTTATAGATTAATTTTCAGAAGAATGGTTTTTCAGACAACTGCTCAACCTAATCGGTATCCACTCTCGCATTTTTAGATTTTTAAAATCCGACAGTTGGGGAATCGAACCCGCATTCCTTGGATTGCTAGCCGCGCGCGATACCATATGAAATTGACATGGAATTTTTTCTAGATGCAAATTTAACACGCCATATTTTTCAACTAAGATGATTAATTGAGATAATAATACAGCATTTTCAGCAAACATTCTTTTGTTAGAACATGTCATAAATTGTAAAAATTGTGATTATCGAAAAAAAATATTTTCAAAGAATTCAGGATAACGCCCTTTTATCGACTGTAGGTAGGAACAGTCGATATAATATAACTTTTACTAGGGTTTCTTAATTTTTTTCGGTAATCCCTTTAGACCAAACATATTTTTCACCATCATTCACTCAATGTCATAAATGTAATTGGTACAAACATTCTATATAAAAAATCGATTCACAGAACTTTGCGCTTAACTTTTTTTAATACAAGTTATGTTATCAATGTTTTCTAAAATTAAGTATAAGATTGATTACGTTTTATCAAATGTCACCACAGCACCAAACTTTATTTGTGTGGCCAATGGCTTGAAAAATTTTAACTTATACTATACACACTATTCTTATAAGACATATTTTATTATATTTATTTGTATCATTCAATTAAGGCCAAGCCACATACAATTTCATCATATTCTTCTTCGATATTATCCCTGAGAATTATTATTCTATCTTTATTATTATATCTGCATCGTGTCGCAACTACGCGATATTTTGAACTACTTTGATACAGCAAGTTCCATCTATGTAAATTATTTTATATCACATTTTTAATGCTTAAAATACTGTTTTACTAAAAAATATTACTTTACCGACATCACGTAGATATTTTGAGAAATAAATGAAATAATAATTCCACGATAAAATTATTATTTTTAGATTAAATCGACTTGCAGGCTTATTTCTCTGATCATTTTTTACTATATTCTAGATATCATGTAAAACCCTTATTGAGTAGTTCAATAAATTAAAGCTTTAATATTGTAATTTTTTCAAACTTGGAATATTTTATTTGAACTTTGTTCACAATTTATACATGGCCTTGCTGCATGGTGTTGTATATTTGCGATATGTGAATTTTATTTAAAACAATATTTTACTTGTTCCAACTCTTAACTACATTTTTCACTTACATATTTAATTATGGGTCGTAGGTGAATAGCGAAGAACGAATGATAAAACCTGACTGTATAAATTTACTGACTATAAAACGAGTAACTATACATTACCAATAATTCATTGATCAGTGGAAGCCATATGTGATTTTATTTATTCACTTCAGAATAAGAAATCTTAAATTAAAATTCTATTTTTTTATATTTAGCACATCCGATATGAGTTCTTTAACGGCGAGCCCAGGAAGCCTTTCTCTTCTGACGCCTAATTCTCGGAGAAAACATCTACTTCTTTTGCAGCATCAGCAGAGAAGTTCTATGGACACGGATGCATTAGACGAAGAACTAGATTATGCTCAGGTAAGATAGATATTAAAATTTTGATACATACTAAAATTTTTATACTTTAATTACTCTTGAGAATAAAAAATTCATAATGAATAGAAATACAGATAAAATATGACATCACAAAGCTTATAAATGAAAATTATAAATATACGTATTTGAATATATTTATAAGAAAAGCGAGACAGTATGTTTTCTCTCAGAAATTAGTTTTTATCTGGTGTGCCAACTTGTAAATCGATCGATACCGAACGTCACAAGTATGAGTACCTATCAAAGCTTCATAAAAAAATCAAAACGTTTTTCGATATGTATTTAGATATAAGACGTGGTTTTCCAGTAGGTTAAGTGACTTATTTTTAACCATATTTCATGGAAAATTAAAAAAAAAAAACGGAGGTCTAACTTATCTCGGACTTAAAACGGTAGAGGAAAAATCTGAAAAGAATCATCCATTTTTTTCTCAAACGAGCTGAGTGGCTCTTAAATTATTTAATAGAAAAAAAACTTCCATTTAAATGACGGCATTAAAGTAATGACGGATATAAATAATGAATTTAATTTTGTTTCATGCTGCTTATTTATTACCGTAAAATTAATAAACGGGATTGCGAAAATATCTTCTTTTGCAAGGAAAGCTCTTGATCTAGTATACAATTCTAATTTTATTTCATGCCTTCGTATTTTCGACTTAATTTTCATTTCATACTTAATCATATTTAAATGAATATTAATGTTTTATGTATAATTATATTATATATATAAATTGGATCAGTAAAATTTACGGTTTCACAAAATATGGCGTTTATTTAAATGTTATTTATACTTTCAGGCACAATCTCCATCATCACCTAGAAATAGATTAGAACCCACGTCACAACCCTTGAAGCAGATATCAATCTCTCCGAGTACTTCGAAGGTGTCATCCCTTCCAATAACAAAACAGCCTACATCAGCAAACCCTTTGATAAAATTAGGAGCCTCCCCAAACAGAACAATCCACGCGCCGACGATAGCAATCACTAGATATGACCAAAGCGTCGATTTACCTGACGGTCCACCGAAAAGAAGTGTCTGCGGGAACGTCGCCAAAAGAAGAGAGAGAGCTTTGAGTCCTTCTAGAAGAAGAGATCTTCAAAAAAAGAATCAAGGGGTCACTGGAAGAACGCCAGAACTTACTCCAAGTCATACTCCACATAGGTATGTTGTAATTTTTTTTTATTTTATTTTACTTAATACATGTTGTAATATCACAAATTATAAGTTTAATA
>JAGVSQ010006794.1:0-15957 GCA_022683975.1 Rhyacophila evoluta | reverse complement strand
GTCAGTTATAAGTGGCTGCATAGTCCGTTCTCTTACCTTTTCATTTCGAATAAAACATATAAACATATAAAACTACTAAATGCAACCACCGAAAAGTTGAGGTTAGCATTGAAAAATTTTGCTCATACTGTTTTTAAATTTATTATGATTTGTAAAGAAACGAAAGATTATTTATATTGCTGTTCATAGAAACATGAAAAATTATCACATATTACAGTCATATTTTTGTCCAGTCCAGTTTGATTGACTTTAGGATTTCAGTACCAATGGATTGAGCCATTGCTTAATAATTATAATAATTCTCGTGAAATAAAATTTGTTAACCCTTTCATTAGCGAGTTATTTTTTATACACTTTTCACTGCTATCAATTCAACTGATATCTTGCTTTCAATCAAACTGGATGTGGCGATTTGTATAGACTAATAAAGGTTTAATGGACTCAATTTGACAAATATTTTGTTTCACTTTTTTTAATATGAATGGTTCACACAACCATCAATATGAATAAGGTTTAAGTGTACAATTCACTCATTATTCGCGTACAAATAATATGATACTGAAGATGCAAGAAAAAACATCTGCAGCGAAATTTACAAATTTGAAATAGTTGCGAAATTTCAATTATGATTCATAATTCGTTTATTGGGTTATACATCTGCGCAACATACGCTTTCGAACGAATGAAGTAAATTTATTTTTATAAAGACATAATAAATTCTTAAGCCAAATTTACAATAACACTGGTATTAATGCGATTAAATCTATTTTACGACCCTGTAAAAATCATTAACAATGTATTCGCGAAATGTAGCAATTCTGTTTAATAAAGCAAGGAAATTGCACATCAATAATTTTATATTTGAGCATGGAATGTAAAAAATATAATTTACAATGTACATGTCGGTAAAACAGTTCACTGTTGTATCATTACAGCGATGACATCTATCGAATACTTTCACTTTCTTCGGCAGCTACTTATGCGATTTTATTTCAATATTACACAAGTCGTTGATATTATTCGTTTGGTTCGCGTATTGGATAAATTCGAAGGAAAAATAAATAGCTTATGCAAACTGTAAACAGAGGGATTTTTATTTTTTAAATTTATTTTGATAAACTGAACAATCGTCTTAATATACGAGAGAACATAGATACAAAAATTAAAAATAGTGTAACAATTAAATATTTTATTCCTAATTTTATTTAGTCTAAGATTTGTTGAGTCTATTTAGTAGAATAGGGTTTTCTCTTTACGCCATACGTTTTTATGATGTTACGAAAGCATGTTCTAAAAAACTAAATAACATTTTTATATGAATAAATATTGCCGTCTTATTTTAATGGAAGCTTGAATTCAGCTCCTCTGGTGGCTTAGTTGTCAGCGTGCTCACGTCAGAGCCGGACATTACCAAAGTTGCATAGTTGGGTCGTGAAAAAAATTGTAAAGATGAAAAGCCTTCCCATTGTAGAATCCACATGCTTTGCCAAGTGGATATGATTTAAAATTATAATAACTCACCCAGTGAATGTATTTTTTTATCAACACACCATGTGATAGAACTATTCGCTTACCTGCAAAAAACAAAAACAAAATTGTTGAGACATAGAATTACACTAAAAAATAATTGAACAAAGAAATCACGGTAATTTAAAGGAACATACAATTTTCTATGCGCTTTTTACGAACTCGCTATCATGGGATTTATCATCCTCATGAGTTCACACCACGGTATAAGTCTAAAGAGTATTAAAAGGCGGTAGATAAAGCAATTATCACCATTGACCTTTATCTTTACCATCTTCGCTCCGGTGGTGAAACATATGGATCTCAATGTTGTGAAGAAGATGACCATTTCATAAATGCAGTATATTGATTTCCCAATTATCAACCTTTTTTAATATCGGTTGACGGACAATTGCTCAAGCCACTAGGCATCTAGTCTCGCATCTATATATCATCTAAATAATTGTAGTAATTTTTTAGTTTATCATTCTACCGAGTGCGCGTATAAGTGCAGGAATTGTAAATATTGATAACGGCCAACAAGAAATAATCAAGTTTATGAGATAACAAGCACGTTTTAGAAAAATAGTATCAATGCTTCTTATATCCGCAGAAAAATGCCTGCTATATCCGGTGACGAGATACCATCTATGGCTACCTCCAATCAATTTCCGGAAAAATGTGCTATCAACATGGTCTTGTCGATTGTCCGGTTTACAATATGTCGTCAGTTGTAAAATATATAAATATTCGTCGAGCACATTATTTTTTGATCATCAATAAATAGTGTAGACTGATTTTATCTGACTGATGATATTGTATTCGAATTTTGTAAACTTTTATTACATAATATTTGGATCTTTATTTGCAAGCAGAATTTTACTATACAGATACTATAAGTTGTATGTATCACTAGATTTAATTACGGGATTTGTCTGGGATAGATTCAACCTGCCAAATTTATGTCAATGATTCAGGATGTTTTTTTTATACCATGCTCGCTCCTATAGCGGAGCATATGCATCTCCACAATGTGACTTCTCGACAGATAATTTTTCACGAGAATTGTTTGTCAGACAATTTCTCAATCCAATGGGCATCCGATCCTGCAATTTTTAGATTTTTAAAATCCGACGGATTCCCCGGATTGCTAGGCGCGTACGCTACCAACTACGCTACCGGAGATACAAGCCTATAGTCTATATTAAATTATTAGATATTACAAGTTGAAATGCCAATCAAAATAACATGAAAATTTCACGCCGTTAATGTTTAACGTTTAGGAAGAATTCTTGTGTCAGATGGACACACACAAGTATTTTCTGTTTTATTGTATATTTAATAATATAACGAACGATTGAACAAAATAATATAAAATTTTCCATAATATTTATTGATACAATCAGGATTAACTTGAAAATTTTGTAGTCATTCGATGTTATTAAAAAATCGCAGAAAGTTGCACGTAATGTTCGCCAAATTATTTATCAACATCACTACATATTCCGAAGTCCGAGTGGGAAAGGTTAAAGGCATTTTTGATTATTTGACTGAGATAATAAAAATAAAATATTGACATTTGTAAAATCGAACATACAAAATATAAAAGGCATTGTTTTCATTTATTATAGTAATACATATTACAGTAATGGGCAATTAATAAAACTAAGTTTTTCGTTGGTAATTTAGCTACAGGATTTGAATATATGACCTCTGATATCGAACAGAGTTTGCTTATCAACTCGGTCAACGATGTGACATTAATTTAGCCGTCTTAAAATGAAATTCACCAAGTAAATGCCCGCAATAATAATAAACAAAAAACGTCATTATGTCTGCATTAATTACTCCATTTTAAAGTGTAATTATATATGTAATATTTTTCATGAGTAACTATTAACACATATGACGATAATTGCAAGAATAGTCAAATTCGAAAGGCGGTCTATTTATATAATACAAGTTATGAGAAAGTTAACATTAATTAACGAATAAATTCAATTAGACAAAGTGCGCAACACATTTTGAGAAAATCAAGACATTAATTAGTCCATCAATGTTTAGGAATTCATGACTGCACTTTTGAATGTTGATATATTTTATTTTAAGATCTTAATATCGACGTCTATTTATTATTATAGAATATCCGTGACTTCAGCCAACTGATTTTCTTTGAAAGATACTTGCTTAGTGTAATTTAAAAATTTCGACTCGTGTAGTTCAATCGGGAGTACCAGTAAATATTGACATGCGTGTCCCTAAAGAATCAGTAAAAAGTGATGCCTATAATGATGGGAATTGCTACGTTTAACGAAATCCCCTCGCATATTGACATTTTCCACGTGAACGAGGTGAGTTTGGCCGGATCTCATTTTAAAATTTTTAAGCCTTCTTTGTTTTCTTATTCATATTCACGTTATACTTTTATTTACTTACACAGTTAATTTCTACTCTTATGTGTTTTTTTAAAGTGATATCTTTTGAAGAACATTATTTGTATGCTTTTCAAATATCTTAAAATTCGCAAAGAAATAATATACATAAAGTTTTTCTGAAATAGATATGACGATGTAATAAAAGTAAAAATCCAGTGTCTTATTGTAAATTATTTGGTAGAACTCCATGTCTCAACAAATATTGGCGATACTAGAAACGTATTTATCCACTGCAGAGAAGTTTCGCTCGTAAAATAAGATTTCTGCGTAAATCAATATCATTGTTTTTTGTTTTTTTTTAAATTTTTTGTTCATAAAAATGCGGATTTTTTTGCGGCTTCACCGGTAGTCAGAGAATGTCAAACTTTATATTGAAGCAATCCTTTTTTAGCTTTAAATTGATTTCCAATTGATTTAAATTGATGAACATTTATTTTAATTATACCACTCCGCTCCAAACGTGCAGTGTATGCAATATAAATCTCAACAATGTAACTAGTCACAACTTTGTAAAATAGAGTGTTTTGATATCTGCATTGTATAGTCATATTATGACAATATTATGAAACATAATTATTATTATATACATCAAAACGAAAGTCTACTAATTGCACTAATAATGTTGTTTGTAAATTATAGTCGCAATCCCCTACGAGGGTAAGAATTTATAGAAAACATGCACTAGATACTCTCGATATATTTTCGAGCTGAAAACCGAGGCTGAAGCTGAAATGGTTTATTGGAACCTTAAAATAAGTACACAATCTTTCCCGGCTATTTGTAACAAGCGGCCACAGCTGGTTTGGCTTTCTATTGTTAATATTAATTTTAAAGTTTTATTTATGATTTAATATGATTTAGATGAGTTCGACTATTGGATACGTTGTATCAAATAAATGTAACGTTTTTAATAAAATTTTGAGAATGTCTGAACTACCCCACTCTGATAAGACGTTACGCACGTAAAAAACTGACACGGTGAACACTGAATGCTACATTTTATTATTTTTCTTGTTTTCAGTGTGTTAAACCCTCTACAAGCCACTGCCTAATTTAAATATTTAAGCTTATCCATCCAGTGGGTATGAGGTAAGCGCACTCACTTAGTTGACAGAGGGTACGAGTTCAAAGCCCAACGCTACTACCGACATCCTGCATTTCGCAATATGAGTAAGTAGAAGATTCTATAAGACCAAGCTGACGGAGCTTGAAGACAAAACCATCGTGATCAGTTAAAAACTGGGAAGTCCAATGGCCTGGGGTCGATTCGGTTATCTCCATGCGCTACTTTAGGTTTGGAAAAAATGTTTGCGTTTGTCTGCCCTTTCTGGTTACCTTACTTACTCCACCGCTCCGTCCGCTGAGCAGTATGGTTGTGGCAATGTGGAACTGTATATGCACACCCAGAGGAAGCACTCCAGCAAGAACGAGCAACGCTTCAGTAGAAAAAGTTCAATATGCTTATGAATGTTGCATCATATTCTATTCTAAGTGCTCTGATTCTTAAGCCCATAGAATTTGCAAAATCTTACGGCGAACGAGAAGGTCTCTTCTCAACAATGCTAGATATTAACAGGGTATAATTTGTTAGAATAGGAGTCAATTCGTTTATCTTCATGCGCCACTTAGATTTAGAAAAAGTATTTTTTGTACGTTTTCCACAATACCATAAAAATTATTCGATACTATGTACTTACTATGTTATGTTATGACTGGAGAGCCAACGTATTTCGAAACCGTTTGACATACTTGGAATGAATGATGAGTGATCGCCAATATGCGCTATTCTAGAAGATTTCGCGGCATAAAATTTATAGCATGTTTAAATCAAAAACTTTCGACAGGTTATATTGTCGCTAATTTATCAATCATCACCAATTAGCGGGTTAAGTGTTTGAGAGCGATACAGCGCCGCGTACGGCGTGTGTCCGAACGACCTTGCGAAAACGAAAGTTTCCATCCAGCCAGTGATAGTTGCGCGCCAACGCCACTTGCAGCCGGTAAAAGCATTTCTAAATTGGAATTCGGACCGTTAGCCGCCATCTTGGGCGACCTGTCAAAAATAAAATAAATAATAGTCGTGGTTATGTGATATTTTCAAAACACATTGCGGTAGTGTTGTTTTGAGCCGAGCATCGCGTATACGAACGGTAAACCGAACGGGAAATTAAATCACATTCATTTTATTCATATTTGATTTAATAACCAAACTAATATACCATATAAGTCAGTGTTTTAAAAAGTTTTTTTTAATGCAATATATAGCCACTGAGTGATATTTTTTTTTCAATGTAACAAAGTGATAAATAAACGTCAAAAATAATTATTACTCTGTCCCAAATCGTTATAAATCTAAATTAAAACATTTACGAATCTGTACCATACATAACATATTTTAATATAAATATTATACTGTGCCATAAAACAGACTAATATTTTGATATTTTCACCCTTTTAACAATTATACATGAAATAATGTTTATTTTTCATAAAAATCGGCACTCAATTTAGAGCATATGTTATATGGCTCGCTGACATAAAGCGAATATAAAAATACAGTGCTTGATTTTTTAAATAAATTCATTCGAATCATTTTTTAAATATTCAATAAATTAAAAAAAATATTCTCATATAAATAAAAAAGACGGTTACTGTATTACCAATACAAAAGAGGACGGGGTAATAATTATTATTTTTATGGCAATGTGTTTTATTCCTAATTTAAAAAACTGTCAATATTTCGTTTTAGCGTATATTCATTGTAATTTCATAAAAAGTGCGATATTGTTTTTGCTGAAATAGCGACAAAAAGTGAAGGAGTTTGCAGTAATGTGTGAATAAATAAGAAATATCTGTGCGTGATAGAATTTATAGTGTAAGAGGAAGTAGTACTGAAAATATTTACCGAATGATGTCCGGGTATACCGGCAAATAATTTGTTAATTATCATTTAACAGTTGAATATTATCTTGAGATAATTAATATGGAAACCATATGGATACCTAGCAAAGGTAATTTAAAATTATTATTCAATATTTCAATTGTCATATTATTTAGATACAATACAATTTTAGGTGATTTCCTGTCATCGGAGGCCATTTAAAAAACATTTGTTGCACTGAAAAATGAATGTGTTCAAAGTCACCGTTTCTAAATGCTTTTAAAAATTGGAATTAATTAATTAAAAAGTTAAATTTAATTATGACTAACCTCATCTAATCTAACCTAACCCAACCGGTGATAAACCAGCTTTTAAATTCCTACAATCCATTTTGTAATACGTCCATTTTGACAAGGCATCCTGATATCCCTGCAGGACATTTCTCTCTCTTGTTGGAAACGGATGGTTTATTTTTAGGTTGAGGAGTTTGTATGCTTACTAAAGTGGAGCATATGGTGAAGACGTCTTGACAGATTATTTTTCACGAGAATCGTTTGTCAGACAATTGCTCAACCCAATGGGCGTCCAGTCCTGCATTTTCAGATTTTTAAAATCCGACCAGATGGTGAATCGAACCCGCATTCCCCGGCTTGTTAGGCGCGCACGCTACCAACTACGCTAACCGGGGCTTACACAAATGTTTTTTAACTTATTGCAAAACAGATTTCTCACGGCTTAATTTATTAATTACAAATAGTACTCATATTTCAACTAAGATTTTCGAATTTACTTATTGAATATGATAGTTACAATATTCCAGTTTTGAAATTTTTGTTTTGAAAAAATGAGTTGATAATTAGAAATAAATACGTATATTTATTTACATACAGTATATTTATTACTACCGGTTTTGGTTCAATTTTTATCGGGAAGTTGTCACTTTAGGTAAGCAAGCACGCGTTTCAGTGCTAGAAAGAAGTTGCAGGTTCAAATCTAAGGATCGAGGAAGGAAATTAAATTTGACGATTTTTATATGCTAATCCGGTGCTGGATGTTCAATGGCGAAACGAAGGTTAGAAGCCACTGATAGAAAGACATCATAATCTAGAAAAGGTATAAAAAAAACAGTTTTTAATGAGTATACGTAAACCCAAGACTCGCGGGTTGTAAGCTTTATTGTGGTAAAATTTTTCAGTCACATTTTCCAGTATTAAAATTGTTATTATGAGTAGCGAGTCATGAAAAAGATGAAACACCGTGAGTAAAGGAATGTTATGTTTTAAGTGGCGAAGGATTCAGATAATTTACCAAGCAGCACAAAAAGAAATGTTATCGATACGGAAGAGTTAATGTGACAGTGATATATGGGTGTCACTGAGCAAACAACGCGCCACTGAGTGGCACTAATGCGTGTCGGCCACATAAGTGTAACAATAAGAAAGTAGGCAAGTTATCTAATTTGACGGCAGGACATTGCGTAAGAGAGTAGTCCGCGTGATACCACGTACATGGAATACCATTATGAAGTCACTGCTCTTACAATATTTCCGATTGGATTTTTCACTTCCATGTCCACTGATACTGCAAAGTGGCGAACTACACTATGTCCAATTTATAATTCCCGATTTATGCGTGGAATATAAAAAATGTGTCAGTAATTATCGTTTTGATAAGAAGTATAACTTTAAAATAAAATTGGCCCGAAGGAAAGCACCCGCAGTGAGATAAACTGGCGAAAGAAAGGTGATACAATAGTTATTGAAATATATTTGTATTTATATATAAAACGAATTCCTAATTCACGCCATTGTAGATGACCCACGGTAAGAAGAAAAGCGCAAATAAGTATGGCGACATCAATAGAAATAATTTAATTGTTGTTGTTTTTGAGTCAAACAAGAAGGTGTGATGTAAAATTTGCAATGGATCCAAACTATCCTTATAATTAAAGGAGATTCTATTGGGCTGGTCACATAATCATTATACAAATTAATTCACACGTAATACTTTGATGTTATGTAGAAGGTGGAAATAACATGCCACTGCTGATGTGATGATACAACGGAACCCGTTTACGTTTATGATGAGTCGATGATTGCTGGCAACTTTCAAAAGGACGTGCGTGTGTTGAAGGACTTGGAAGAAAAAAAAGAAATTAGATTACGTACTAGCCACAGTTGGAATAAAAACAGCATATTTACCACAAGCAATATTGCCACATAAGCACTGAATTTATCGAAAGGAAGTAAAAGTGTGTCGATACAAAGTGAAATGCTCCAATAGGTCAGATTGTTATTTATAATACTCGAACGTTGTAACGTTGTGAATTTTGGTAAGCTCAATGTTCCTCTAAATGGATTTGCTAACAAAAGCTCAACATATTGCTATATGAGTTGATATATCAATGAAACAATTAAAAGACTGTCTATCTCTCAGTAAGTGAAATTTGAAAAGGAATGAAGTTGCAGTTTATACAGACTCGAGACGTTTGCACGATTTCGCAAAATAAGATCACCACAAATTTAGAGAATGGCTACTAATGTAATGATTGCCATTAAGGATTGTAGTGAAATTTCCTTATGTCTGTTTGCCTAAATTTTGACATAAAGGTTAATTGAAGCAAGCGTAATGAGGTTTTTGCAAGAATTTTATAAAGTTCTATAATAAAATCTCAACAATGTCATGATGTTAAGTTACACATTAATATAATGCATTTTCTGACACAAGACAAATATAATAATAAAAGAAAATCTACCAACAAAAGAATATAAGCATCCATGACAGCAATTCAAACCGAAACAATAGAAGTGTCAAATTTTTATGGCTGCTTGTATATTCGTGGAGGCCGACTTAATTCTTTTATAACTTTGCCAAAAAATAAATAAATGTAAATATTCTGCAAGATAATAATGTCTTATAACAAAGAATTAAACTGGAGACTGAATAAAATTTGAATTTCAAGATGAAATCATTATGCCATTTATGATTATCTCCAGATATATTGCCACTGTATTAAAAGTTATCTTAATTTTAAATTTGAAAGCAGATGCCTGCGCCAAATAATTGGTGTGAGATGGTTTAACTTCGTGAAGAACTCGAAGATAAGAGTATGTACCAGGCAGCTTATGATAATATAAAAGTCATGCAGTGATGCTGGAACTAGCTGGAACACGTGAAAATGTATCCGGAAAGCTTAAATCTTGCGTGTATATTCTTTCGGCGGGGGCATCTTTAGAGACCTTCGAGTATTATGCAATTAAAGGATGTCGATTTAGTCTGAGAAAGTGCAACGCAACTGGCGAGAGGAATTTCGAAGCGCCTCATGGTGGCCATATACTCCACATAGAGAGCGGAATATAAAAAAAGAATTGGCAATTTCTGAACAGACGAGACTGCTCTCAGCAATATATTCAGAAATATAGTGCATCAGAATCGTGTTATTAATATTGTTTGCGTGTAATGGGCATCTTCCGTCGTTTAACAGCAGAAGTGAAAATACGATTGCGAGTAAAGCTATTATGTTTTTAACGCCGGTATCTTACGGCGACCGAGAAGCTCTCTTCTAGGGTCAGTAAGTGTAGGGCCCATTAGAAATAACACGCTTTAGCCCATGTTTATTAAAGTGCCCTTAGAACACACGCGATAAGACAATTTACGTCCGTTTAGGTTTAGGCTAATATCAATATTTAAGGCATTACCAATGTGAAGTGATATCGGTGGCGGACGTCTGGTTAAGCACATTTTTCAATTTTGGAAAACTAGCAATAATACATACAACATTGAAGAGACTACCACTAACAGTTCGTCAAAAATTTCAATCTAAAGTAACCGTCATGGTATGTTCATGTATAATTGTAATATATAACGTATAAACTTATATTGTAATATATGTCGTACGGGGCCGAGTGTATTGCGTGTGTACTGGTAATATATAGTATATCAGTTCAAAAATTATTTTCAATAGATGCATCGTTTAACATCATGGTGGTTATTAAAACCACCTAAATCCTAATTGCATCCCACCAGTCACGAGTATAAATTATAAAATACAACATAATTATGACGCCCACTAAAATTATGATTTCTTTCACATTCTTTTGTTGGTTCCCTTCCTATCAGCTAAATTATTGTTTCACGCGTTAATTTCTGTTCTTATAAAAATGTTCCGAAATGAGCTGACATTATAAAATTATTTTGCAAAGTTTTCGCAAATTTCTACAATTACTAAGCGTTGTTTGATTGTGTATCTTTCTATAATTTAACCTCAACATTTACTTATAACGGCAAAAAAATGTGTGTATTCTAGTTTTGTCGCACACAAGAAAATATCTGCGCGGTTAAGTAATTTTAAAACAATTCGCATGTCGATGTCTTAATCAGCAAACCAGCCAACTCCGTGTGTGTAAAATGTTCATGAGAAATAAAAAAGTTGGCTGGCATGCGTGGGTGATTTTACGTATTCCATTTTTTTCTGCGAATTTTGTGTGTTCTGTGTGTTATAGACAAATTAAAGCTGAATAAAACGGCACCAAAATCGTTTTTTCGGCCATGAGTGGAGTTAGTTAGTTTGCAGATTAAGCTGGCGATATATTTTTATGGGAAAAGGGCGGTGCTTTATTAATCTTCACCGGAAAGTTGTGGCACCGACGCCATAGTGACTTCGCTCCACTTCAACTAGGGCATATAAATTCTGGAAATGGATTCTTCAGACGGAGCAAATCGTTTGGAGGCGTTAATAGTCATTAAGGTGGAATTTGAACCGACAGCACTTGAGTATGGCCCCGAGGCATTCACGCAATCGTTATTCCATTAGAAAGTATGGCCGATTTGAATGGTGCACAATAATACGATTTAATTTGTTTACTTTGAATCTGTTATGCTTTTATATTTGTTATTATGGACGAGAAATAAGAAATTTTGCGGTGCGAATTATGCGTAAAACAATTCATCGTCCCATCTAGAAATTGACGAATTCAAGATTTGCTTTATCTAACACGCCTTCATATCTATACCATGGCACAACTGCCTTGATAAACGTGAAGTTCAGTGCAAAGAATCGGCGAAGGTTACTCAAGATTTTGGATGTATCTCATAAGAGCATGTGAACAATTAGCAGTGTGAAATAAATATTCTCTTGACATAGTAAACGCCGTACAACAAATTACTCTCACTAAATTCTTTTTATTGTACTAACAATACCTTTCTACCTTCGTTCAGTTTTGGGGTGTTTCACGTGTGGGGGACATTTCTTCATACTTCCTGTTGCGTGATGCTGCTACATTCAATCACTAAGGATCACATCATGTCATATTATTTTTATTTGGCAACGAATCAAAATCTTTGATAGTTTGGGACTGATTATTGTCGTTATGATAAGGCGGTTGGTGTTGGGATATGGAAGAGTTAAATGGGTAAAGGAAGGTTGAGTAAGGTCCTGAAGGACACTTAATCAAACCGAGAGTTGTGGAGCTAGGTAATATCCTGCTAGATATAAATCTAGTAAATATCAATTCAACAAAACCAGGACTAGCTCATAAGTAACTGGAAGCGATTCTTGATACATTCACGGTATTCGCTTTACTGAGCGGTTTGTGTATATTAATTACAACATACGTTCAAATTGGTGAGGGCGCGGTTTGTGACAAAAAATGCCCTCAATAAATTTACTAGAAAATATAATGATATATCGTAATGTTTCACAAAAAAAAAACCAACTTCTACGAAGTAGGTGAATCAATCAAATATTATTTTGTCAATTCGAAATCTGTAGGCTTTGAAACTGTTTTTTCTTAGTTTATAGCTGTTCAAAAATTACTTTTTACTGCCAATTAAAAATGTGTCTAATACTTTATTAAGAAAAAAGACAAAGGCTTGTTTGTTTACGGAGAGGCCAGAGGCTAAACATGACACTACTTTAATATTATATTTTGGCGGTAATGTTGAAACAGCGCATGTGCGGTCATAGATAATGGCAAATTGCCTAAGCAAATTAGCATTAGTTCGACATCGTTCGTTGTATGTAAACAATGGCCACCGCGAACAATGCAGCAGAGTCAATATGCACATAGAAATGTTCAGCGTATTTGCATGGGAGCCTATTATCCATGCACATTTGTTGTTATTAGCAGCTAGTCGGCATAGACAAACGATGTTCAAGCGAAGACTTCCGTGGCGAAATAAAAATGTGCTAAAATTATGAAAATTGCGGTGTTGAAAGATATCTTCAAGGATTTTTTTAATTTCATGGTTTTTGTGTAAATCTGGGCATAATTGTGCCAGAGTACTATTCAAATTTAACCATATTTAAATGAATTGCTTTCTAACAATAAAAGAGTAACAGTCTTGAGTAAGGCGTACCCTAGTGCAAAAAGTTTATTGCCCCCCTTAATTTTTTTCTGAAATGACTCAAATAATTATTTTTCTGTTTTATATGTTAAGACCCACTTATCTTTCTGGTCCCTTTAAAAAGAGTAGACTTGTTTTAGTTATACTATTATTATTACACGTAGAGAAAATGACAAATTTAGTTCATCTTTCTTGTAAAAAAGCGCCCGTCATATTCACGCACTCTTGTGCGGTGCACAATCTACACGTTGGCATGGTGCGGCCCTGCTTCTCAATTCACAACTATCTGAAATTTATTCGTAATAAATATATTATTCACTACGGAGACTTCATCATTTTCAGGGTACATGCATACGAATGATATGCACGTACCCCCTGATAAAAATTAGGGCGCATTCTACGTTTTTTCAATAAACTCTATGTATCATAAGCATTACTCTCAAACATTATTTTTGTATTAAAAAAAGGTGAAAATTTATAGCGCGTACATGACAATGTGCTAGTCTATTAATTTTTAATGGAGATAATTGATAATAAATAGAATGTCCTAGAATACACGTGACGCTAGCATTAATATTGTAATACAAAACGTTCAATAATTTCTGGTGTTATATCCGACAGACATCTTGATGTTTTGAGTTTTTGCAATAAATTAATATGATATATATAGATCTCGACAATTTCTACGCTTTTCTTTAAAAACTGTTTTTCTTGAGTATTCGTTTATTTACGAGATCCGATCCCGCAGCTTCCGGCATCACAACGCGCGCGTTTATCAAACGGACTTTGGGCGTCAATTTCACATGTACTTGTATTACCTATGAATTGGAATAAACTTAAACATATATTTTTTTTATACGATGTGACACCGATATCGTAATAGATTCTAGACCAAACAATAGTATGAATAGCGTCACACGAAAGCGACTTTTTTCGTTGTGACATCAAAACTTGAGACATCTTGACAGAGCAGAGTCCTCTTTGTGAACCGAGTCCAATCTTATCGGTATGAGGCCATAGCATATTAGTGGTGAACCCGTGGTCTTTTCCGCATGATCTTTTTGAAGTTTGTGATCATTACTCGACTTCTCAATGCATATACACTTCACATTAAGCAAGTATCTTTGCACATTCCGTTAAGCAATACTCTTAAAGTTTGCTTATAAAACTCAGTTGTTTTGTTATAGTCGATGTCGTCATAGATTAAATATCTATCGAAGTATTGTTCGACGTTGCGACATACGAATATATGCCTACCTCGTCGGGCGCATTCTTTTATAATTTAATAAAAACATAAGCGATAAACCAAATATTTCATAATCTCACGTCTCACGGCTCGATTTGAAAATATTTGGGCAGATGTCGAGTTATCTTTACGCTTTATTCAATATTGATGTGTAATCAATAAATAGTACAATAGATTATTAGGCACATTTTTTACTAATCGATATCGTGTGTGGACCCCACGATGTGTGCCATTATAACGCAGGTGTATTCACGTGTGAATAAAATAGATGTTTAACGTCAGTTAACTCCATGTTAGAAGTTATAACTATTTGGTAGTTTTACTCGCACTGGGTAGGGCGTTTTTTTTTAAATTTACATCGGTTAATTAAACGATTTCTCCCCGGTAGCGTAGTTGGTAGCGTACGCGCCTAGCAGTCCGGGGAATGTGGGTTCGATTTTCCATCTGTCGGATTTTGAAAATCCAAAAATGCAAGACTGGATGCACATTGGGTTGAGCATTTGTTTTATAATCAATTCTCGTGAAAAATAATCTGTCAAGCCGTCTTCACATTGCGGAGATTAAAATACCCCACTTTTGGAGTGGATTCTTCGCCCTTTGTACATATACTCCAATTTGGGAGCGAATATGATATTATGAGATAGGAGATGACATTGACTATGTATTTTTCAAAGATAATAATAAACGAAATGGGCGAAAAGAAGCGCCGAGTACACAGGTGTCATTTCTGGGTGACCTCGCAAAGTGCGTTGTTAACAATACGAAACTAAATATGGACAGACGAAACTAAACCGAAGAGTTCATCCAGCGCCAAACATCAATTTCGTCTAGCAGATCGATCATACACATAATTAGATCAGCAGTCTTCCTTATTCTTATAAACACTGGTGCGTTCCAAGCTACGTTGATAACTCTTTCATAGATCACATCGCTACCCAACATCTCTGATTCGTTACGCCATGTTATATGCTCAATCAATGTTGTGTGCGATCTGTTTTATCACACTTATTGTATTATTACAAATTCTGATTGAATTGTCCGGAAATGAATTGTTAAAGAACGGATATATTGGCGCTTCTGTTCAAAATACTTGTTTCTGCAATATTCATCTCTGCGCCAAGAGAGTCGCTGTTGTATTATTGTGTGATATTGCCGAGGGACGTCGGTGTGGCAGAGATGGCTTTCACTCGCTTCAGCCGCCTGCCTCACTCGAAAGCAGGTCCTTAGGCGTATGATGCCACGCAATGGTGGATCGTAATGCGGATGAGTACGTTCGACGATGATTTCTATTTGCACGTAGGCAAACAAATTTTGTGGTCGGTTAGTTTCAAATCTGAAATGTATCTGTCTTGCTTAATGCGTGGCTATCACTGCGATGGATAATATTATAACATATCAGTAGTACAAGTAGAATAAAAGTAATGTATTTTTTTATATAGTTATAATTTAAATAATAAATACTAATTTAAAACCGTTTCCTAACATCGTAATATAATTAATATTTTCAACTGATGGTGCTTGATGGAAATTGATTTTAAATTCTA
>JAGVSQ010006793.1:0-15960 GCA_022683975.1 Rhyacophila evoluta | reverse complement strand
AAATATTTATAAATGTAACAAAAAAAATCAACATAGGTACGAAAAGAGTTTCTCATTGTGTTTTATTTATAAACTATATAGCGAAATAATCATTAAATTAAATAAAAATCGTGAATTTCGATTAATGAATTGAACAATAGCTTGAAAAAATGTTCAGTTTTTTTTACATATAAATAGTATTTTCATCACATCTGCAGAGACGCATTTCGCGAGCATTTCTTTATGCAGACGATAAACAGTACATATTATTTGGTTTCACTGGAGATATTTTAAAATAGTGTTTTAAATCTTATAAAAAAAATCAATCGAAAAATTTACAATGACTATTAACAAATAATTCTATACGACATCGCTGAAACAATCAAATCATTACACTATACACATTTAACACTAAAGTATAAATAAAAAATTGAATATATATATAAATATCTCGACAAATAAAGATTTCTTAAATTTACATACAGCCTTAAAACTGGATAGATATAAAAGTAGTTTGTATAAAACACGGGCGCTTCTGGGAGCTCCCACACGTTTTATGATTCGCAGGTACAAATCCGAATACTTCGCATCCTATTTGATCGAAAAACGGTAATATTTTCAAAATTAATGTAGCGTGCACATTCAATTCTAAAATACCTCCAAAACAATTTTCCGTTTGTTTCCCATAAACTCAATTTGAACGCTATGTTTTAAGCACAATCGGCACTTCGATATAATCAAAATATGTTTTAAACAATATCGCACAAGCACGTTATATGCTTTATTTTTGTTATTCGTAAATGTGTCCGAAAAAATAAACTTAAAAGCGAAACCGCTTTGCGAGGGAGTAAACTTGGCGTAGGATTGACGCAGATCTTCAGTCGCTCTTGCTGAAGCGTCAATATTATCCCAAAAAAAACCAGACACCAGACACGTTTGCGGTTCAGTTTAAGTGCATTCGATGATGAGTGGTTGGCTGGATTCGATGACGCTGGGTCTCGTCTCGTCAGATTGCCTGACCGCAGGATGCGGAGAGTATCCGTGCTCTGTCGACGTGTGTTGTAAGTGACCTGGAGGACCCGGAGGCATCTGCTCAGGGAGACCTCTATGGACTGCGTGCGAGGGATGAGGAGGGTGCGGTTGGTGAGATTGGTGCGAAAGGTGGTGTGAATACGGGTCCATGTGAGGGGGAGGCCGCTGAATAAACGCCGATTGCATTAGCCGCGGGGGAGGTCGAGGGTCGTATGCTTCTTCTGGGCAGTCTTTTTCACTGGGACCTGAAAGAACATAAAGCATTTAGTTTAATCACTTGTCTCATATTCAATGATTGTAGACATAATAAAATTTCTATTTACTCTATAATGCGAAATATAATATTGAAATAGCTTAACAGTGTATTGAGAAATTTGATAGTCAGCTATTCACCCAACTTTTTATTATCATAAACTTCTATTTGATTTTTGCCTATCTATATTTTTTACATTATCCTTAAAATGTATTAAAGTTAACCGTGCCAGCACTAGTCCTATTAAAAGTGGCCAGGGCTATATTTAAATTATTGGACTGTTTAAAATAAGATTTTTTTATTATATACCTGATATTAAATGTATTTTCAATATGATAAGTCTCGCGCTTAAAAAACTTGTTGCAAAATATATTAAAAATGAGACTTGCTTAATAGTCGAACGGTAAAACTTTCCTTTTGATAAATAACTATGTTTAGTGTTCATGCGTGTATGTTATTGGTTTAGTTAGAGTATTTATAAAGGGCGATGCCCTCACACAAAGCATGGAGCTTTTCCCACTCGAGAGAAAGTGTCTAGTGCAGATTGAATATTGACGGTAGGGAGCATCCCGCCAGTCAGAGGTCTTAGCGAACCCCCAACCGGCCTCCTCGCAGCTCAACTTGGTGAAGTGGAGGAATGGAAAGTCTTTGCGCGACCTCAGCAACTCGACCGCGGCGAGTGAAAGTGTCAGTGCTTAGGTTCAACGCGACATCGCGAGACGGCTTTATATGATTTGTGGTGCTTTTTAAACGATTTAAATATTGTGAAATAAGATTTTATTTTACACAAAGTGTTAATTTTTAATATTTATTATGTTATATGAGCCCAATACAATCTTATCCAATTTTCAACAAGTTTTACGGGCGCGTCTTTTTTATTAATGAAAGTAAATAATAAATTTAAATGTAATGACAAAGTGAATTTAATTGTGTTTTTTTATAAAAAGGTATGGTGTCTAATGCAGGTTACGTGTCTTAAAATAAATCATTCACAATGTTTTTGAGATCTCGTGTGAAAACCGTATAGTGAAAGTGAGCCGTTTGAAACAGAGTAGTCGAGTGATATTATAAATAAATTAAATAGTGACTTAATCAACTAAAATGTAACAAATGAATTGAAATCATAATGGAAAAATATTTGTTATCGAGTGTAAAGCGAAATTAAAAAACTTACCCAAGTATTCCGTGTTGGCTGCATTGGCCATGGCCAGCTCCTCTTCGATGTTATTCGGCTTACAGCTGGTTGTTTTCCAGTGCGTGCGGAGACCCGAAGCGCTGATGTACTTCTTATCACAGCCCTGGCAGACGTACGGTCTGTCGTTGGTGTGCAGTCTCTTGTGTAACTTCAAGTGGACGAATTGAGTGAACTTCTGCATGCAGAGGTCACAAGCGTACGGTTTCTGTCCAGAATGCAATCTCAGGTGAGTCTTTAAATTGGACGTTGATGAGAATCGTTTCTTGCAGATATCACACTGATGCGGCTTTTCTCCCGTATGGACGAGATGGTGCTTTTGTAAATGGGCCAGTTGTGTGAAAGACTTTGTACATACGTTGCATTTGAAAGGTCGTTCTCCAGAATGAGTTCTTAGATGGACTTTCAAATTGGAAAGTTGTCCAAATGTTTTACAGCACACATTGCACTCGTAGTGCATTTTACCATCCTTCTTTTTGAGAGGATACGGTAAGCTTCTGTAACCTCTTGACCCTTGAGAATTGGGACTTAGAGGACTGCAACTTCTCGTGCAAGATCCTCCATCGGGGCTCAGACTTCCATGTGGTGACATTCTCGATGGTGAAGTATGTCTTAAAGGAGGCAACGGTTGCGTTAGATGGTGATTTAAATTTGAACTTTGCAACAAATTCATTTGTGTACAATTTTTTAGAGTAATAACCCCCGACGAAGAAGGATAGTGATGGGAGAGACCGTTTCTATCATAATGATGATGACTTGATGAAACAGGAGGAGAGTGTATATTGGGTGGTGACCCACCAAGCCTCGTGATTATTGTCGAGTTTGGTGGCGAATACATCCCATAAATATAATTAGGCGATGGATGGCTTTCATACCTCATTTCTCTAATCTCCCGAATCTCTCTAATTTCTCTTATTTCCGTGGTATGCGGAACCATTTGGTGGGCAGGGGACGCATACATAAGAGCAGGTGGTTGAGGAGATGGGGCGCGATGATTATTACGAGGAATAATTATTTGTGGTCCAATCGGCAAAAGCCCAGGAACCGGGCTCGGGAGGTTTGAGCTCGAGTCCGGGCTACACGCATTACCGTATCTTTGGCTTTTCTTATACGAATATGCCATTTCAGTTGGAGATGTTGGCGGAGGAGTAGCATTCGGCTGTCTTCCGTTTGAATCTCGTTCATCAACATCTAATCGATTGCCGGTTAATATTGTTTCTAGGATACTTGAGCTTGGTGGAGTGTATCGAAGAAAAGCAGCCGGGGGAGGAGGAGACGCACTCTCTGCTTCGTAATGCGGTTTTGAGAGGGGAGGGGCGACTCGTTGTGACGAATCTGATACAATGACAGTCGAAGTTGCCGGATCTCTTCTTGGCGGAGAAAGAGGGCACATCGGCATTTCTTCGACTGGATCTTCGACGATAGTCAGTTCTTTTTCGCTCTCGCAATCAGCATCTTTATTGTTTTGATAATGATAAGCACGAGGCATTTTAATTTTTACTTTTCTAAACTCATTTCGATGGATTTCTACCATATCGACAGCCTTTTGTACAATTACAGTCGTCTCTTTGGGAGCATTGGCCTTCTTAGAGCAATCTAAGACGTAGTTGTTTTCCGAATCCGAATCACTTGAATCCTCCGGAGGAGTAAACCCATCATCGTGATAACCATTACTATGGTATCCTTCATCAGATCTTACAGATCCATCTGCGGGTGTAAGTTGGTGATGATCGTAAGGTGCTGGTTGTGGTGCTGCAAGAGACTCTTGGGGTCCTCGTGGCGGACTTTCTTTCCTCTGTTGAATTATTATCGTTGAAGTTTCTCGGTGATGTATTCTTAGAGGCAAGTCTCTCACTTGTTGGGTGGGCGCTACGGGTGACGGTTCTCTGGGATCGACAGGTACAGGGGAGGGATGGGTTTTGTAAAGTGGAACGGGAGACGTTTCCCTTCGTATGCTCTGTCGGGCAGGGGGAGAAGCTCTTCGGCTAATAACGTGAACAGCAGAAGAGTTCGGTGGCGGGGGTGGAGGTGAAGGTTCTGGCGGAGTCTCCGCTCGGATGAGATCTTTGGGATGCGAAAGTCCCAAAACATATTTCATGTGATTATAAGCTACTTCAGGGTGGATTGGTGCAGGTGGTAAGCCGTACGCCTTTTTTATCGTTTCTTCCTTACCTAATGAAGAAAAATATATAATTACTATACTGTCATTTTAATAGAAACTATACATATAAGAGAACATAAAAATGTATTACGTAAAATATACAAAGATTGTAAAATATCTTACATATTGAATAAGTTGCCCTTTCAGGATCAATGTCGTATCCCAATCTTTTTGCAAAATCTTTGCAGTACCAGACCATCAGTTCTTCGTTTGGCATTATGTCTCTGGAAAGATCAAAATGAAAACATCGTTATTTTAAAAGTAACATTATTGTAGTATATATATAATCAATATTAAATTTAATGAGTTTCAAATCGGAAATATAAAAATTATAGTACTAAAACCAGCAGTCGTTGTATAATATCCCTTTCAAGTTAGGTTAGGTTGGAGACTTTTTTTTTCGACGTTTCAATACGGTTTTTTTAAACAGGTGATATTGAAAAAGAGCAAATATCATAGAACTCTCCATATTATATATGAATGGTAAATTAGAATTGAAGTACATAATAGGTTTTAGCTATATCTTCAGTCGATTGGTTCGTAATTGAAAAAAAAAATAGGACGCTGAGTTGCAAAAAGTGCTCTGGATTCATGACCAATGGTAAATTTAGCATTCAAAATTAAGTATGCTAAACTTGATTTCAAAAGCAGAATCCAGGGTGCTTTTTGGCACTCAGCGACTCATTTTTTCAAAGTAAAAAAACGTGGAAAGCTTTTATTTCGTTACTGACAGTAATTTACAGATCTTGCTATAAGTTTGAAAAATCAAATTATAGTTTTTTAGAAATTGAGAAAAATATATTATAATGGTGATTTTACCTGATGGTGTAAAAATAGATATGTTCTCCATGCTGACAGGCTGCGAGGTTCATAACGGTGAATGAGTAAGCAGACGCTACGTATCTCATCCAGTTGGCGACGCTCGTGTCTGATCCATCCAGGTAGTAGTAGTCGTTGTCTTTGAATATCTGCCAAAATAATAACCATCATTAATATGTGAAACAATAAACAAACGTTTTGTATTCAATTATAGAAATATACATGTATTAAACATAGTTTGAAACATCGTTGTAAGGAATACCAATTGTCTATTAATTAATATACACTCCAATACCAATACTTAATTTATCGAATAAGCATTTTGACGGCTTCTGTATTTTTGTGTGCATTTTTTAAAATTTTACAACTTATTTGTTTTTGCGGTTATTATGAAATAAAAAAAACACATTTTAAACGATTTATTTCTAAAGCTGCCTAAAAACGATGTACTTTTATAGATCTTAATATAAAATAACGTTCGATTGTTTTTATTATTTTTAGCGTCATTCAAATAAAGAATTAAAAAAAAATGCAACCATAAATTTATGATCCTTGATTGATTAGGAAAATTACGAAAAATGTGGTACTTAAAATAACGTTTTATTTTATTAAATTATTAATTACTGATTAGTCGTGTAATGTATTTTGAATTATATTTTTGTTTTTAATTGTTGAAATAATCTATGGAATATATGCACTGTTAAATAATAATAATAACTGACATAGATTCGACGATTGATACGGGATTCGTCAGTTTCTTGGGTTAAAAGGTGAAGCAAATAATAGAAGCGTGTAATAAACTATAAACATAATATTCTACTGTAATAAATAGTTAAATAAAGGTTTATTCACATGTAGAACTTACCTTGATGTTTCCGAAGGTGTGGTGTCTAACAGTTTCCTGCACCTGAACGAAAGAAGAGAGAGGAGGATGTAGAGATTAGGTTAGATGGAGAGAGAAAAAAGATGTGGCGAATTAAAGAAGTGACCACAGCCAAAAACCAATTTATATGTACAAAAAAATTAAATATTCTAATAAACTGAGCAAAATAAAAATAAATATTAAAGATAAGAAACTTGCTGTAAGCTGAAGGAAGATTAATAAAAAGGGTATTTTTGTGTTTTTATCTTCGATTTAGTGTTTATCAAAAAATATACAAAAATCTAAATAATTAATAGTGAATGTTCAATTATTTTCAGTGTACCTAATTATTGTTTTAAGTATCGATAATTTTCTATTAACCGAACCTCCATCTATTTTTAAAATACAGAAAAATATGCTAAATGCGAACATAATTTTTTTACGGATTTTGTGCAATTTAAAATTATAATTAATCGATTTTAGCCCAAAACCGCTTATAATAGGCGTTAAAAATGATACAATATATTTACAAAAGCTTTTTAAATCTGGTGAAAGTTTCACTTACCCTCCAATAATACCTCCATGATACTTTATCATCAGGGGAATTCGGGGTTCTGGTTCCTTCGAACGGTCCGAATCTCGTTCCTTTAGGAATAACTCCAGTACTCCATACGCCTTCCGTCTGTAAACAATGATAATAGTTAAGACTTGTTATAATAAATACATTAATTTCTACTATATGGTAGAAAAGGGAAGGGGGAGAGAGTATTTTTTTATTAACAAGGAATATAGCTGAGTCCGAACTTTCAACAGTATTTAACTGTATCGGTATAAGGAATGAAGATAATTCTATTATGACATTTATTTATTTCGGATTCTTTTTCTAGCTTGTTGTTTTTATTGATACCATAGAATTAAAAAAAATATAAAGGTGTTAAGATTTATAATTACCGGGGTATTCGGAGTTGAGAGTACAACGGAGGGCTTGAGAGTCAGACTTCGTGGTAAGGTTTTTTCGGCACGCGCTGGCGTTCCCTGAGGACAGGGCACATCCGGCACGATGTAAACCGTCAGTCTCTCGTAATCCGACTCCCGAAGACTGCATGCAGATTGTTGTATCTGCTGCAACTGCTGCTGCTGCAACTGTTGTTGTTGCTGCTGCTGCTGTTGATGTTGTTGCAGTTGCTGTTTTTGTTGCATCTGCTGCTGCTGTTGTAGCTGATGCTGTTCATGTTGATGTTGTGATTGTGGCTGATGCTGCTGATGTGGTTGTTGTTGACTGCCGCGCTCCATGTTCGACTAGAAAAAATAATGAACTATAATTAAAGCGATTGCAAAATTACATGGTACTATTGGGAATACTTATTGCTGTATGATATATACTGTGAAGTATATTTATTTTTAAATACTCGATAGAGAATTAATTCCGTTAAGTGACTTCACTTAGCTGTCTATGTTATTAGTATTTACATTATAGATTGATCTCATTTAAGACAAGTCATATTTATATACACGGATGAATTCGTTTTTACTTGTATGTATTAGTATTTCTTACATAACATAAACTATTTAGCGTTACGAAATAATTATACAAATAAATATATATCAATATGCAAATTTATATCTCATTTCATTTCCTGAATTTATATCTTGTTAGTCAAATTCAGTTATTAATAATTATTAAAAATTCAATGATGCCTTGAATTTAAAGCTATTTCACTAAAATTATTAATTTATGAAAATATGTGGACTGCGATCAATAATATGATAAAATTTGTTGATAATATATTAAAATAATGGAAATAAGTCAGAACTTATAACCATACAAAGTAGAAGATTCAATGACGATTTATTTTATCATATTATTACAAGAGCATCGTAGTATATCGTATATCAATGGTTAAAGCAAATATAATTATGATGGGCTTACTATATTAGCAATATGACAGTTTATGAGAGTTTGCATATTGATTGTAGAATGGAAAATGCACGTAACCCACCCAGAATTCTTTCTATATGAGGCACAAGTACATATTTAATGATTTTTGGCCAAAGTTTAAATATTAAATAGATACGCCCTTGCACACAAAGTGCAAGAAAACTAAAACTGGTAGTTTATTTAACCAATCTAATATTAATTTAATAAGAAGTTTAAGAAAAATTAGTAAAATTATTATTGGGGAAGTAATTTTCCTGCCGCAATTTACACATGTCATTCTTTTTTCAAACTTAAAAGCTGAATTTAAGCTTTAAGATACATTTCCAGCTTACATCCTTTTGATAGAACGCGTATTAATTTTTGCGTTTCTTTTAACTTCAGCACACTGAAGTACGTGGTAACCTAAGTCTTGGGTAGTTTATATTTACTCCCAGGGCATTACCGTCAAATAAAGTAGATCGCCTCTCAATATCAGAGCTCTGGGATACGCCTGATTAAAACCAGGTGTAAGGACGGGGCAGGTGGATGGTGCGCACATTAGATAGAGTATGTATTAAGTTGTATACATTGTGATTACCCAAAAAAGCTATTTTCTCATAGATGTCTATAGTTTATAACGAAATATAAATGCTGCATGTAATAAACTGTCTCCCCGGTTAGCGTAGTTGGTAGTATGCGCGCCTAGCGATCCGGGGAATGCAGCCTCGATTCCCCATCTGGTCAGATTTAAAAAATCTGAAAATGCAGGACTGGATGCTCACTGGGTTGAGCAATTGTCTGACAAACTATTCTCGTAAAAAATAATCTGTCAAGACATCTTCGCATTGCGGAAATCCATATACTCCAGGTTCAGAGTGGATTTCTTCACACTGTGTGTATCCATATACTCCATATTGGGAGCGAACATGGTACATAAAAAAAAAGTTAGCTTTATTTAATGTTTTATTTGTTTTAATTTTCCATACTATTAGTATAATACTTTAACTATTGCGTATATATCAAATGATTATATTCTTATGTTCGATATTAAGCTTGACTCGGAATTCGAAATTCAAAATTTTGTGTCCATTAAATTGTATGTATTGTATTGGCAGATATTTAAGCGATCGGTAATCAATGGAGATACAACAGATGCATTCCTTTATGCATTCAACACGAGATCAGATACCTTCGGCGTTATGAGTCGCACGCGAATATGACCTCTCATTCCATTTCCAAACGAGCTCATCTTGTACGGCGGGTTTCTTTCCGCTTGCGGTCTTCCCGTGCTGAGTGTGGGTTTGGCCGTCGCGTGTCGGCGGTCGATACAGGGGCGGAACTTACACTACTGACCCACATTTCTCCACTGCGCATTTCCTTGTGCGCACAAGAAAGCGATATTGTCTACGATCGACGCACTTTTCCTGCGCATGTAAATTTTCCATGGAAATGCTATACATATTTTGTACAACAATTTATCTAATCCATAAATATCATTAAAAACGTTCAAACATATATAACAATTACATCATCATTTTTAAAAACCTTCTACAAACCGATTTTTTAGACATGCTTTCCTACTGTAGCTTAAAACTAAGACTTGTATCAATTAACAACTAGAGAAATTGAAAACTTCGACTGTTTTTATTATAAGTGTATAACTAATCTGCCATTAGTAATGCCAATGGGGAGAGCAACGACAATGTTTAACGAAATCGCCTCGGTTATTAATGTCTTCCACCTGAGTGAGAGTAAGCCTAAACTCATTTTGTTTTATAATTTTCTAAAACAGAATCTGTCCTCACTCATTTGCCATGCTTTTCTTTCTTTACATTAAATAAATCTATGTATACATTTTTTTACCTAATATTTTCAATTGATTTTCTGTATATTACAATTTATTTTTGTTATTATTATATGTTATAAATGCTTTGAATTAATCACGTGTGATATTTGCAACAGGCTAAATGAAATAAAATAAAGTGAAAATTTCGGAATACGTACTTTTGAACTAGTTCACAGCCATTCCTTCTTCTTAAAAATAATGAATGAACTACCTAAGTATTAATAGGGTTTTATTTATGTATTTAAACATTTTATTTTATTATTAAAAGGTAAAAATATCATTCACAGTAGGATAAATACTTTCAAATGAAAATATGGTTTCGTTATTAATACTACAATCTGAACAATGTGGATGAGACTGGTTATATTTAATAATAAAATGGATAAAACGGTACTCATATAATGAAACTAGATTATTGCAATGCCGTATTGTATGAGTTTTCATTTACGAAATATTTAATACGGCAATTAAGTGATATTTAATAATATATTACATTAATATTTTTATCAAATATTAATCCTTGACAAGAAACATAACATGTACCATGAGAAAATAGTACGATTTTTATGCAGTTTTTAACAAATTTCATAGTTGTAAAGCAAACAAACATTTAGTAATTTATATTAGAATTAGGTAATAGAATTGAAAGAGCTATCGATCCATAATCTATAATATTACAATTAAAAACAAGTATTCAACTGTTATCAATTGACGAACGTCATTAATTTAAGTGATTTATTATGTTTTTATTGATAATTTTGCAGTTCCTGTAGAAATTACTTGATTATCTAGAAAAAACTTAGAATTATTGATAAATAGGAAGACAGTTTGGCATTTGACTTGCAAACCTAATTTTCCAATCCCATGATAAGAAAGTCAAAGGCCATGGTCAGATTTCTATAATATTAAATATAACAATTTTACAGTCGTGAAATTTCTCAATTTTCTTATCATTGCGGAAATTAAGAAACAATTTGTATTTATAAAATATCAACAATATCGAACACCGTTTCGAAATCTCTTGTTGAACCATCACTATTTTTTTATCTCAGATTATCCTAAACTATTTCGATAACAACCTACGGAAAATCTATTTTATAAAAGATACATGCATTTTTTGCATGTCATGCATGCAGTATTTTCACATGTATAACTTTAAGTACCACGATGTATTATTGTTTATTTTTTTTCATGTGTGAAATGTTACAATAATTTAAACCAAATATATAATAACTATTAAGTATCTGATCCTTGAGCTGTGTTTCAACATTGATTTTTAACATTTTTTTAAAACTATAGTATCAGGCATATGGGTAAAAGATTTTTTTTATACCATGTTCGCTCCCAAAGTAGAGCATATGGATCAACACAGTGTGAAGATATGAAAGTGGAGTATATGGATATCCGCAATGTGAAGACGTCTTGACAGATTAGTTTTCATAAGAATCATTTGTCAGACAATTGCTCAATACAATGAGCATCTAGTCCTGCATTGTTAGATTCTTTAAGCCCGATAGATGGAGAATCGAACCTACATCCCCCGGATCGCATGGCACACACGTTACCTATGTCGCTAACCGAGAGATAGCAAGCAATTTAGATTAGATTTAATTATTTTGATTTAAATATTTGAATTATAATTATATTATCAAGCATATGAGTAAAACAATTAATGTGCATTATAATCGATTGATTCGAACGTAGAAAAATGGTATTTTACCGAGTAAATACTAATTAAGTTGCCCGTAACTAAAATTTTCTTGAGTCACTTCTTTACTAATGTGGCATTGTACAATAGCAATAATTGAAAGCATTGAAAACTGTATGTGTGTCGTTTTTCAATAATTTCTCCCGCAACTAGCCGACTGCTACACTATTTATAGGAACGGAAACCAGCAGCTTGCAAGTCCAGACCGAGCGGTCAAGGCCGATTCGCGAACTGCGGCGCACTCGTCGACGAACCTTTAGCGCGCTTTCATAAATAATAATTTTGTACTTCAACAATCATGTTCAAAATCATTCGTTCATAGATTTGTACTTCCGGTCAGGATTTTTTAATAGGCAAGCAACGCAATACATATTTTATTACATATCCCTCACAACTTTTAATCGATTGTATATTGTTCGATTACAATCCGTGGTCATGTCTTCGATCATATTAATATTCGACAGACAACGAACGATGCATTTTATAATAGAATCTTTTATAGATTTTGAAAAGTTGTTTATTAATATTATTCATATTGTTATATTATTGATTTAACCATTCCGATAGCTTAAAATAGTCCAGTTTTGGCCGAAATTCACTTAATAAAACCATCTTGCTGCATAATGTTAAATCCATTTACCGTACTAATTTTACAATTCAAAGTTATTGAAATAAATCAAAAAAAGGTTCCAAAAAAATTTGAAAACTTCATCCGCATCTGAAACCTACATTGGAAAATATATAATTCTCCTACTATGTTGTAAGATATATAAAAAGTACATGATTCATAAGCAGCTTTACGAATAAATCGTTCAAAATTTGTGTGTTTTTATATAAAAACAATCGCAATAACAAAAATAAAAATAATCATTTTTAGATAACAAAAATGAATGCCTATATTGTATTCTTCTCTAGCCATTCTCATACTAATATGAATTATGCACATCGTCTGCTTACTACCAAAATATCCCATATCAAAATTTTATGAACACCTGTTTGTGTGAAATTATAATGTGGCAAGTCCCTGACTCTATTGAAATTAATATTTGAGCTATGAGCCATTGCCAAATGATAGCTTTAATAAATATTTTCCAGTAAATTGCATTTAAAAGGCTTTCGTAAAACTTTGAAATAGAAGGTCTTGGCAGGAAACGGTCGATATATGGCGCCTTGTAGAAAATAACACGCAAGTACTCAAGAAATACTATTCTAAAAAAATTTTTGCTTCGTATTATTAAGGCACTTATCAAAAATTCTGATTTTATTGAACCCTATAGAATTACGCATTAATTGTTATTATTTCCAAAGTGTCTTCAAAATATTACATTTAAGCTTTGCACGGATTTTTTAAATGTATAAACATAAAATATTCCTTAAGTTAGATAGGTATACATAATATATGTGAATAATTCCGATAAATTCTAATGGTATTGATATGCTAGTAGTGTAACGAGTTACTAGAGCTGAATAAGATGATTTACTACGAAAAGCAACCTTTTGAAGCCTCAGATACGCGAAGAATAAAACAGTAATCATGAAAATGACCTCGGTCAATGTCAGATTAATATAAATACTACACGGCAATAGCGACTATTTCTTCGAACGTAGTAAGTGATAATGCACGGGTGTTCAACTGCTCGATCGCAAAAACAAATTTGCGAGAAGTTCGTAGAAGTACGACGAATACAATCAACAAAATTATAGAAATATATTGAAAAATAAATTTTATCTAGCTTTGAAGAGACAAGCATTTGCCGTTGTGACACGGGCTGAATATATATTTTAAATATACCTTACTTAATACTATTATAATATAATTGAATACAACAATATGTCGTAATCACGTGTTTTATCAGTAGATTTCTACAATTCAACAGATATGAACAGGTATTTAAACTGAATTATAGATTAAAATCAACAGAAGTAAGAAAGTGAAGATTTAATTAGACTAATGATGGACTAGCTATATTTATAGTAGTTCGGCATATTTATAACCGTTTTCGTCTGAATCAATAGTTCAGCATGTTACTATTCATCATATTCTTAGTGCATTATTTTTATAAAATAATTATACGCAATTTCTTACTAATTTAAGTGTTCTTTGATTTCTGTATTTATCTTAGTAAGTTACAGTTATCTCTTCCATATCTGATCTGGTTAGCTTGATCTTTTCGTTGGAAACTTGTGTATTGTATTAAATGTTGTATATAGTTTTTGGATTATAATTTAATTTAACAGCAATTAATAAAAAGGAAACACCAAAAGCTTTGATATAGTGCCAATATTTATTGGAACTTATATCGGGCTATTTATGGAGTTATTCATCTAGTATTTACTTTCAATTATTGACACATATCCATAATTAAATGCATTTACGTACGACGATAACATCATTATAACTATAATTGGTACTAGCAATTGATATTGAAAGTGATGAACGATGATATAAATAATAATGCGAAATGTGCACGTGTTGCTGAATGCAATCTCACATTGCCCTTCAGAAGGCGATAAGCCACATCTCTATTGTTTGCACAGTATTGCAATTTGTTACGTAAATGCGATAAGAATCATTACTCAATTCTTCCGTATTTTAATACATAAATAAAAGTTTTTCCGTATCTTAATATAAATTTAATCAAAGTATTGTATGCATTTTTATTAATCAAGCAAATAGTTTGACAATACGTAATATTATGCACTAAAAAACTCTCATGGTTCTCATTTAATATATTAATTCTCGCAAAAAAACTGTCATGGTTTAATAGAGCATCATTTTTGAATGAGCTATGATTTTACCTTACATTATTGGTTATACTATTATCAATGCTGTTATTGCATTGTTTTTAAGCGGCAATCTAGTACAATGTTATATCTATATAAGAACATTTGAAATATTTTGCAAATATCGATATATTAAAAAGTATATACAGATATAGATGTTTATGTATAATATATACTGCATCTGTGAAATACTTGTGATGGGTGTGCAACGTATGATCGATATCGATAAATGATAATGGGTGAATGTTTTTGACCGCGACGGTTCATTAAAATCTGTCAGTAAGCGGTCATAAAGCAGATTTCCTGATTATTTATCTCGTTGTAAGCGCTATGAAAATATCCAAGTCATATTTAAGTAACGTCATTAGTTAAAAGATCTGCTTTACAGGATGCAATAACTTAAAAGATTGGAATTTTTGTCGTTTCAGATATCCTTGCTAGTGATGTAATGAAATGAATCTGACCGCTTAGTGACCGTGTGTAAATAAATTGCAATCGAAAATAATTACCGCATTGTATAGGTAAAACTCTCAATTATTTTGTTACGTAAGCCGTGGTAATGGATTTATAACAAAGGTCAGGTGTATCCGAGCGTGATGACGTCACGACAGCCGTGCTCTCTGTGACTGTCAAGGTATTATGTTGCGCCTCGTTTATTGGCCGATGCGCGCTGACGTCGCGACGCTCGCAGCATCGACGCTCTAAACGATGCGCCTTGAAATGATTTTGTTAAAAATATCAGCATTAAATGAATACTAACTTGCTACTACTAAATGGGTGGTGACGTTTATGATTAAAAAATAATATACTGAACTAGTAATTGTGTCATTTTCTAATGTATCGAGTGTGAAAAAGAAAAATGACGCAACCCTCAATTTTTAGAAAAAAGCTTTTATTTAGAATCCATACAACTTAATACACGTTCTATGAAAAGTATGTAAGCTTTAAATGCCGATTTAGTGTATATATTTGGCTTTTGAGTTTGAAAAAATGAATGTGAAATTAGCGATGATAAAAAAGGATTTCCATCTACTGGTTATTCTTAAATAAATTATTAAATTATTGAGTAAATAAAATGCCAGTTTTAGTTTCTAGTCTAGTTCAAAATAATTTAATAAACGTTTTCATGTTCATTCTATAAAATTTGTTATATGTAGGTTGAATCCTTTTTACTTTTTACAGTCGAAATATATATAAAAACAATTTAGAGATTGTAAAAAAAGTAAGTAAAGATATGAAAATTTAATGAAAGTATTCAACAATAGTGCATAATGTTTTTTTTTTGTAAACGACGTCATACTGCAAAATAATGTAGCTGGTATGGGTGAATTTTATAAATAAAACGTAATGAACTATTAATATTTTCGACTGATGGTGCTTGATGGAAATTGATTTTAAATTCTAAA
>JAGVSQ010006792.1:0-15961 GCA_022683975.1 Rhyacophila evoluta | reverse complement strand
AAGTTCGAAACAAAAAGGGACCCGGGCAACGCCGGGTACTGATCAGCTAGTTATGTATAAGTATATGTATATACTTTAACGTGGTCATTTCAATATACCACATAAGAACTAGATTTTTGTCTAGGCGAAAACATGAAAATAGAAATACACTATATATTTCTAGTAAAAAAGAGGATTTATCGAAAGCTGTACAGATAGTTCAGAGCATTATAAAATAACACCCACCCAAACCTACATAGATAAAATACATCAATACTCGAGAATATCCTTGTACTTTCATCACTACTGGCAGAATATTTCCATGCTTTAGAATAAAAAATACAATGTAGAAATGCTTCTTGTCTAATCAAAATATTTAATAAAAGCAATGTTATAAATCATGTAAATTATTAGTCAATTGCATCAAAGCAAACCAGTTTGCTTGGTAAGCGACTGTATAAAATTATGCGAATCGAAATGAATAAAATGTATTGAAAATTTTCAAGTCGTCCGATACAATATCGCTATATCTTTACGACCAGGGGCTATGAAATATCTGAAATCATTACGTACATGGTATTATCTAGGATTTCTTGTATCGTATACTGTTTCAGCATTAAATATGGGAGTGTCTAAATGGATTTCGACATTACTCTTTTTCTACCGACGAAACCATAGCAGCAGAAAATGAAGCCAACTTATAAACTAGTAACACTAATAATTATTGTTGGGTATTTGGAATTAGATGCTGGTTTTATTAAAAAATTAACACATTCTTAATATCACATTGGTAGTGTGTGTGTGTAGTAGATTTTATTCACTCTTTCTTATTTTAAGACGATTGTATTTATCTAATTTTATCTCCTAGAATTTTATCTCATATGGAAAATATGAATTTCTCGTAGTATGTAGATTTAAAGCATGCGTCAAAATAAAAATCTCTTCCTTCTAATTATGCTTTTGACTCATCTACTAGCAGAGGCGTAACTAGTAATCAAAGCACCTATGGCCAGTCAACAAAAATGGGCCTTGCATAATTACAGTTGTATCTTGCTATCGTTGCTATCAAGTATAATGCTATAGTATTTGGATATTTTTATATGACCAATTACATTTAATTAAGTTGAACTAAATTTTATCACTATTTCAAATATTCAATTATAATAGGAGGAAAAAATCTTAATCAATAATTTTCGCGCCCTCCTATAATAAGGCATCTATGGCCGGGGCCATATACTAGTCATAACCTAGTCACTATAACCGATTGGTCTAATCAAAAGTTATGCCGACTCGAGTGTATTTTCCCGTTTTCTGTTTCAATCGGCACATATGACACTCCCAAATGATATGATTTGCATCTTAAATTTTACCGCAATACGCAAGGATTGGTCTGTCAATTGATAAATCCATATCTATTAAAAAACAAAGGTAAAAATATTTTCACAAGTGATCCTCACCTATCCACATATAAATCTAAATAAAAACTTAAAAAATTATGCTCAACAAAGAAGATATACGTAATATCTTTATGTAGAAATTCAATGACGAGAAGCAAGAGTCACATACGTGTCAACTTCATCGGGAAAAATCAATATGCCTCAAATTCGGAAAGGAAATGGAAGGCCAAATTTATCTTTATTCCTTTTTTTAAATAATATCTGATTAATGGATAATTTCGAAGGTATTCATTGTGTAATAAATATAATAACGATGATTGAGCATATCACGAGTGTTAACGATAGTGTGAAAAGATAGTATAATATGTAATTGAATCTACAAAATGTTTCGCCCGAACTTTTCGTTTGAATGCAGTTACATTATCTTAAAGTTGACGTTTCACAATGCGTATGTACCGCATTGAAAAATCAACGTCAATCTATAAAATATTCATTGATGCACGTGTCAACACTTGAGGAAATAAATTAATAACGAGCGTGTGTCAACAAAACGATTATTAATATATATTTTTCAATATCTACACTAGTCAATAATGTATTATTTATTATAAGCAATGTAGTCAAACGTAATACATATTGAACGCATCTCTCCCACTCAGAAGATGACTTGTGTTAATTGACATTTTGTTTAGTTCATGTCTATAATACATCCATTTTATTGTGTAATACAGTCAATTCAAATTCATAACATAATTTTCAAGCGTATTAAACAAATATTTTGGTGCTAAATATTTCATATAGAATTGTTTGCATCATATATCTCGCAGGGGGCGAAAAATGTATAGATATTGCAAAAAATATAATAGGATTCGAACATTTTCAAAACGTGAAAGTCATCACGAGAAAATTTATGGGCATTTTTTGTTTAAAATTTGATCATATATTGCCCGCGGTCATATTCAATTTTTACATATACACATTTTTAGTAAATTTTCGCGTTATTTTTAAACTTAGACTTAGGTACTTTTTTTATTTAGGTCTTCGCCACTGTTTAATATTACATGTTAGTAAATGTATGGATATTATCCGTAGTTTTACCAGAACAAATTTCTTTTGGGTATGCTTTCTTATTGTATTTTAAACTCAGGATAAATATGTATTTAATCACGGATTTTGTTCGACTTTTGTTTGGCTTAAATTCTGCCATTCTGGCTATGTGCCAAATCTTCCCGAAGAAGCAAGGGCATCAGCTGTTTTTTTTTTATTGCATAATGTAGAACTACTCAGCCAGTAGTCATGATAATAATAATGGCAGTGGCATTGTTTAACGAATTTGCTTCTGTTTTTGATATCTTTCTTCTGAGTGACATTAAATACAAATTAATTTTGTTTAGAATAGGATTTATTTCACCCTTTCAGCAGGCCTCCTAGCTTTTCTTGTAATTTTCAATTCTTTCTTTATTTGTATCTCATATGTTTTTTTATATGATTATTTAAATTATTATTATTAATAAGTTATGTTGAATTAATTACCTGTAATGTTCTCAACATTTAAAATATAAAAAAAACGAAAGGAAATATCCCTTCTAGGGAGCTATAGACTTTGTACATCAAACAACGTCCACGTTACAAAAATAATGTGCAGCTGCAAACGCATTACAAACACTGTGCTACGTCACAAACTACGTCATACACCGTAAATTTATGTCTATTTAATATTTTGACATTTACCCTATATCATTAAATATACGTTTCTTGTACCTCCTGTAAAATTTGGTTTCAAAAAGGTTTTTAAAAAAAGCACCACATAGATATATATACTCGTATTACACATAAGATTTGAACACTCTGCATTCACACATCACAAAACATATTGAACTCGTCACATTCGACGTGTACTATTTTTGTATGGATTGGATTTGTAAATGTTTTACGGCCGATTCTTTATATAAAGAAAAAATCTCGATTTTTTTTTATTAATTCTGGTGCACCAAGGTATCCGATGTACTTAAATTGTTCTAATATTGAAAATAACCAAACACAACGTCTTTGGGCCAAATGATAATTTTGACACCAAAGGCATATTACATTCTACTAACTTTTTATAATTCAATTCAAATTTTCATAAACTAAATTCTAAATTATTTAAAACTGGTAAACTTCCATATGTGAATTTAAAATCAATTTCCATCAAGCACCATCAGTCGAAAATATTAATTATTTTATAAACTAGTTGTGTCCAGAGATCGGCACTGAAAAAATATGGTACTAGCAATTAATAGAAGATAAGTAAATACCAACGCACAATTAGACTGAAAATAACCCCACTATTCGAGATATCAAAGACATTTTGGACGAACGTGTTTATAATGAAGAAGAGTTATTTAAAATATTAGGTGGATCTATTCAGTTGATGATTTAGAAAGGGATTGCCTAAGCGATGATGTTCGTACGTAATATATTTTGTTTCTATATATTTTTGTTTGAACACAGAATACAATTTTGTAAAAACTTCGTATCTCAAATGACACGTATTTACATAACACGATATTTTCATGGTACTATAAATTATAACCGTGCTATACGAGCGTCGAACGTATTTAGTCATCAGCAATAATAAATAATGTGTGGAATAATTTATATTTTAATATATTATTAGGTTGGCTAGCCTAAATAACAGATTTATATAACAAGATCACGAAGATTCCGATATCGTGACTAAAAATGAAGTCACATTGAACTGCCAAGGTCATTACCTCGGATTTTAAAACAGTTACTACATACTGAGCAACCTTGCCCCCAGCTGATTGCGGTACCCACCAATCCACCAGATATGATGATAACACGGTTTTATAGTAAATTAATTAAATTCGCCTATGGTTTCGTATTAATACCGATAATAATGTGCACCAACGGCTCGCATGTTAACCGATTGCTAAATATTTCCGAACCGTTTGTGTAAATTATGAAAACTTTACGGAATATAAAATCATTGTATATATACGCATTGCCACGCCGTAGGTAAATGGAGCTTTTGTGCAACACAAAATATATCAAGCACATGTTGAGATATTTTCACTGATTTATAGCTTAAACATTTTAACGTTCCAGTCTTTTTCAAAGTGTTTTGTATTGTCTTTTTTTTAGTACGCTTGTTTACATTGTGCAAATATCGTTGTACGCAGGAATTACTGGGGGATTTATTTCATTGTCCCTATAAAAAGGCGCCCGTCATATCTAGGTGCCCTTGTGCAGTGCTCAATTTTGATGTTAGTACGGTACGGCCTTAATATCAGCATCAATTAAATTTTCTGAATATATCCCGTCAGCATTATATATGTAAAAAAGGGGCTTTATTCAATGACAATATTTCCCGACGGCCGAATGATAAACACCAGCGTTTCTATACCGAAGTTTGTAAGCTCTAATCTCAAAGCTACATAAATATTGGAAAAAAAATCAAAGCTCATCTAAATTTTTAATCTAATATAATCTAATTTTATGTGAGTGAATATTTTTCAAATTTTCTATTTATTTTTAGATGTACATCTAATTTCATCACCAATATCACAAATTACTCCATGCATTTTCCTTACAAATAGGACGATTTATATGAGTATAGCAATAACACACTAATGTATTTTTAACAAACAATATTAAACCATGGAATGGGTTGTTAATAATTACGACATATCTTAAAGCGCCTCAATACTGATTAATGAAATATTTGATCGAACTGTCAGCTTATCATAATGTTCGATCATTTTTCAATGTCTATGATAGTTGAGGCCTCTTTATGCCTTACGGGCAAATATGGATGGGCGGAAACGAAATAAATTTACTAACAACCTGCTAACTAGACATATTAAAGGCTATCCAATATACTCAGGCAAGAGAATAACTAAAACTAAACTGGGTTATGCACACTTTTGTAATAAATGTACATTGGAAATAGTTTTGGAATAACGCCAAGAAGGTTACGGTTTGTTAAAATATTGCACATTAGTTTTGACACTCGAATGTAACGACAGATCGGTTTTATTGACTTGTCAATTTCCTTACAAATAAGAATTATAATAACTAATATTCATCATCTATAACTTATATAACTTATCACACATGAAAAATATTGTTTACTAAGCAGCAACACCGGGTAGACATTTTATAAAATCTTAGAAAAGCCCTTGTAAGGGTGCCAAAATATTGTCTCTCCGATAGCGTATTTCCGCTAGGCCAAATATTCTACGTGGGGATTAGTGCGGGCCGCACATTGCAGTACGGGCCGCATCAAAATGCCTCGTGGTCCGCAGGTTTCCAACAGCTGGCGTAGAGGTAAGCGTGCATGCTTATCATCCGGTAAATGGCAGTTCGATTCCCATATCTGCTGATTGTTTTTAAAAATCCAAAAATGTAGGACCGGTTGTCATCATTATACTGCTCACTTTCGGAGCGGATATCTTCACTCTGTGTAGATACGTATGCTCCACTTTCGGAGCGAACATAGTAAAAAATATATTTCCGTGAACAGAATACGTCTTTGAAATCAGTACCAGGTACTCAACATAATAGAAATCTCGGACGTCACGCATTGTTATGCGTCATACACCGACGAAGAAATACATATCACATCATAAACATGTATTATTCAAAACTATTATAAAAGATGAAAGCCTGTGTACTCAACGGGCTGAGCAATTAGATGACAAATAATTTCGCGAAAAAATCTTCACTCTTCGATGATTCATATGATCTGCCTTCGGCATGGTCATAATGAAAACAAATACTTCAGAGAGAATTTAAAATCTGTTATCACATTCCCCTAAGTTCTTAAACTCATGAAGTCCGAGGACCTCCTTTTGAAAAAGATTTTTTACTGACCCTAACCATTTTATGTTATTCTCGAGACTTAATAGCTCATAGGCACCACGTTTTAAAAAAATTTGATAAAAAATGTATTGCTTAAGCAATCGAATATCGAATAGTAGTAATTATTTTTTTACTAGTTATTCTTTGGTTACGTTACAGTTACAACTAATATAAAAAGTCCTGAAATGAGTTTGAATAAAAGTAGAACGTTGGGGGATATAAATTTGATGTCGACATTGTTTCGTGAATCTAGATAATTACTACACGGACCTAGTTTAAGAACCATTGCTCTAAGTGTAGGTCTCATACGACTCCGAGGTATCAATCTGTCGCCTGAAAAATGAACATCTAAGTTGGATCTACTGAACAGTGACAGCTATCAATTTGAAATTAATAATTGATAACGTCGTTACATCGAAATAACGTGCTTCTTTTTTCAAAATCTAAAGCTGAATTTCAATAATAATTCAGCATTTGCGATTTTATTACTTTTGACAAAACGTATATTTAGTTCTCTCCATCAAACAAAAACACTACAAAAACTGAGGAAAGTGACTTCCGCCTAAGCAGAGTCGATATGGAAGTTTACACTTCTCAAATATTTTTTTCTTTGACATTACATGACCTAACAAAATTTGGGCAGAGTATAACCACTTATTGTTACGACTAAATTATTATGAAAACAAAAACCTCTCCACTGCGTCATACAGAGAATTAAAAATATATTCAAACTATAAACTTGCAGGTATCATTATACTATTAATATTTTTCTTGGAATAAATACCTATTTTTAGATCGTTGTCGCAGTTTCATATGGGAAAACCCTGTTATGACGTTGATTGTCATTAAAATTAGCGGCAAGACCAGTTTTTTTGGGGACGCCATTTCAATTGTAAATATAACGTATATCATGATTTCTTGTTTTTCGAATTGTTTGTTTTAATATTGTAAATATATGATGCACAGTAATAATATTTAATAGATTCCACTTAAGAAGATGAACTGCAATATGTGTCCATATTGATAAATGGTTCTAGAAGTGAAGATAAGCCCATAAACAGCTTATGATAATCACCGTATCTATTTGAAAATGTTATAATATAAAACAAGCAAACGCTTAATCCAAAAACTAATTAACATTGTACTTAGGCTTATGAGCTGAGCAAATTGACAACCAATTCTGCAGATCCATATGCTCCACTTCTGGAGCGAGCATGCAAAAATAAAAAATAGTCACACACAATCGCCACAACTCGTGGGAGGTTTGACTTTCATCATCGGCTCTCTCTAACTGACAATTTGAAATTTCAAACAAACGATAATACACTATTTTTCAACAACTCCATTTTACCAGATTTTTTGGATTATACCGTAGTGAAACGTACGAGAAAATTGTGAATACTTTTTATGAACCTTTACGGTCCTAATTATTTAAATGATTTACCTACCTGATATAGTGGAATAGAGGATCATTCAACAATTCCATCCGTCCTACGTTTACGTTCTAAAAGATCGCTGGATATAACTTGTCCCGATGTTTATGTTACACGATATATAAGGCTTTATAAACAAAGTCCCCTAACCATGATTGATTTCAACACATATGCACCAACGAAAAACCCGTGAAGCCCACACTACATTTTTTTTAAATGCTACCATCTCACAGCATACATGAGAGACGGTGATTTTTTTTTTTCTACTCATATATTCAAGGCTGTTAAATACGTTAATAAATTTAAGACTCGAAATTCGAAATTAATAATTTTTAAGGGATGTGAATGTATGTGTGTACTGTATACTTTATACATTCATCGTGTATAAACTGCACAGAAGATTAACAATTTCAATCGGTTGTTCTTTTTTTAGTTTCATTTATTTTCCATATTGGAACATCTGTCGATTGTATTATTTAATTAAATATTTTATTCTTTTTATGCCATACCATTTATGCCGGACTTCGACAATAATTTCAATATTTTTTTAGTCCAAGCACGCAGTGACAAGTAGAAAACATTTGCGGTTAAACATTGTTTTATGAATAAAAAAATTGCGTACGTTCTTTGTCATAACTTCAAATCTCACGTGCAACTTCGAATCAGCTCACGTACTTGACGCGTGTGCGTGCCATCTATTACAGAGAAGACTAAGGACTATAATAACAAAACACAGAAATACAAGCTTTACCATATTAATAATGCAAATCTTTTCGAACGATTAAGTAATCTAGATTAATTTTAATAAATATAAACAAATAATCGTTAATGCAGTAAACATTGTCAAATTCAATTACGTTTTGCAATAATTACAAAATTAAATTTTTAATGCTATAACTGCAATTCAGTAGTTCATCTCTACTTTCCTAGATAGAAAGAACTAGTATCTGAATTGAATAAGCAGTGAAGAGCAAGTTTTTAAAAATATTATTCGTTAGTGCATCTCTCTCTCTCTCTCTCTCTCTCATTCTCCCTTATCATAATTAATATAATAAGAACTATTCCTTGATCAAAAAATATGCAGTTATGTCAATAGCAACGTTGTCAAATATCAGTAAACGGAAAACGCAGTAAAGATTTTATTTATGATCCCTGAAACCACCTATCAAATTAAAAAAACGGCCCACCTCATGTAAGTATTTCATATGATATCTTACAGAATTTGAAATGAGCCGATTACCCTTGTCAATCTTAATCAATCATATAATATTACTCTATGGAAATTTTACATTCAATGACGTATAAGGTTTCAAAAGTGCAAACAATTTATTGAAATAATTTCTTAGTAAAAACGTGATCGATTTTTTTCTTTGATCGATTACGAACCGACTCTTAACAGTATAATCTAAAAAGGAACAGGCCCCACAATTTCGAAAATATTAATGAAGGTAGCCTTAGGTATTTTTCTTATGTTTTGAATTTTAATAACAGCGTTTTCATTTCTTGTATTTTAAAATAATATCAATTGATGAGTTTTGAAAAATGAAAAGTGGCGCTGCGCAAACACGGCTCCTTAATTACAAAAAAAAAATGAAAGAAAACTTTATATTTTAATTAACATTTTTATTTTATTATTGTTTGCATCATATTTTCGTTATGTATGTCATCTATGAATCAGCTTTTAATCTATTTTAAATAAATTCAAGTGTCACAACACTTACTTTGCATATAATTAATCATAGATGGCAGTATCATAAAATTTACTTACAATAGTTTCGTACTTTTACTTCCAATAAAGTCACGAATTTGAGAAAATGAGTTAATGATAACAACATGTTCATGAAAGTCATACCACAAAATTAAAGAAGTGTCAGAATGCATTTCAATGAAGCAACTGTAACGCGTAATGTTAGAAGCACAAGGACTCAGGAAGGTGTAAGGAGTATAAAATTTGCTTCTTTTACTTGTTAAAGATTCACAATTATTGATTGATTTCTATTATATGTTTTTTATTGATCTACATAAATGTTTATGAAAGCTAGTTTTCAAAAATAATAAATGCTCTTTGGCTCTCCTAAACCACTTTCATTACATACTTACCGTTAAGAATAGCATATATATATCAACCCAAACTGCGGTGAGTAAACTGTAGAATAGAAGAATAAATTCCTTTGCACTTCACCCAATGACTAAATTTGCAATATACCATTAGTCATCTCAAAATTTTAAAGACGGCTAGCATCTGCAAAGATACTGTTTCATACTCCCAAATGATGTATCCAGTCCATGAGTATAATGTAATATGATAGATTTAATGTTTGGCTCACCTTGAAAGTTATATATTATGGTAGCTTTGATGTAATGTTGCTCAATATTTGTTACAGAAATTAACCTTCATGAAAAATTTCGAACAGGGCCGTGTAGCAGATTTTCTTAGTATGAAGTCTTCGAAATGCCACCCCTTAAATATTTTTTCTTTAAAATTACCTTCAACTGTGATTTTTTAAAACACTATTTTTATTTTTAAAATATACACTTCTCTAAAATAATCATATCAACTACAATAATCACCACAGTTTTACCATTCTAACTTTGACTTCAGCAAATTCGTTAATGAGAGATGTGTGGTCTAGGGTGGCAGCCAATGTAGATTCAATAGAACTTGATTTCCCCGCTTACGGTGCGTCCTGATGCTATGCTGCTGTCTCTCTATATCATAGCACAGCACGGCACAGCAATGACTGGGGTCAGGGAGAATAAATTAATTGATGAATGAAATAAAACTCTTTTAAATGTTTATATAATATATTATATTTTTATGGATTCTATTTTTTACAAGGATTTATTTTTACATTTTGGTATAAATGAGCCCCTAATGGAGTACAGTTATAATTATTCTAACCCTATACAAAGACATGTGCCATTTACCCAAGTGTTAAAAATTAACACGAAATAATGCATATACAATATACAAGTATGTAATATTAGAATAACCATTTTACAACTATTATTAAAATAACAACTTAAAACCAACAATAATTTTTATCATGCCATAAGTTTAACAATTTTTAGGCTTCAATAAAATGTGTTCGTTAATAAACTAAAAAAATTTAAACAATAAGTTTATTCTGACAATAGTGATAACAAAAAGCACACATGAAAAGAAGTCGTGTTCTTGTTTAATTAAAAAAATTACAAACAACTAAAATAAATAATATTAATTGTTTTTACTCCCTTCACTTAAAAGTGAAATTAAACTAAGCTAAAATGTATCATATGCGTATTCATAAAAAGGCAAGTTACTATAATATTATATTATGACAATTTTTATAAATTACCAAATATAAATATTGTAAAAATAATTTAACTAAATAGACACGATTAGTGATTTTTCAAAACAAAATAATCACTTCTTTGTTAGATTTAAGGAATACATCAACAATTCTAAAGGTTGCAACGTAGGCTGAACCATATGTTTTGTTTTGACAGATGCTTTTAGACACATGTAGGTAATTCGACAAAACAACAAATAAATATTGTATTTAATACATATTGTTCCAAATTTTCTTTAATAATAAATCATAGAAATAGTTTTTTCATAAAACACAAATTTATTTTAAAGGAGAGATCTGTTATTTCCACACTGGAGATTTGTAATATCTACCATGCATATTGGAGCAACGTGATATTTTTTAACATTTTCATCTTACGATTATATTGTTTTTTTTTTTCAATTTAATTAAATGGAAACCCAAAATTGCATTCTCAGAATTAATATTACTCCGCCATTTATGAGGAATTTTTTGTTCTTTTTTATTTTCATATACACTCGGGAACTCGTATAACGCGGTACTTCTACAACATGGTTTTGATATAACACAGTACGTAAATTGTTGCATTATTTTGTGTAACACGGTTTTAGAAAAACTAATCAACATGTCTGGTTTGGACACTCTTAGAACATGCCATCACAAATATATTCTATTTGTCATATTCGACTAGATTCATAGTCAAAAAATATAAAAATTCACTTTAAATGCTTGCTGTCAAAAAATGTGGCCAGAAGTAGTCACTGGGGAAAATTTTGTACCACCAATAAAAGGTGAATACGAAAAGACAATTAAACCAACATTTATCGTGTTATGGTGGAGAATGAAAAAAAAAAAAAAATAATATATCAAGATATCGAAGAAATATTGAAGGACCGTGCTGAAAAAAACTGATTGAAATGTTAGATGAACTTTCCAAGATACCACGATCGCTTAAAACAGTTTTGTATGGTTAAATCGAAAAATTCTCAAGAGTCTTCTGGTAATAAAAATTCACAACTCATCTCGAAAAGAAGTCGAATAAACAGGACTGTAAGTGATAATCATGATGAGTGATCTATGTCATCTAATTATTTTAAATACACATATTTCTTTGCATTGTTTATTAAAAAAAATAAAGGATATAATTGAACTTAGATATTTTTTGGAACGCATACCCTAATTTGGTATGAACTTCAAACCTCGCATAACAAAAATTTGTACTGCATGACGTTCTGCTGGAACGATAAGACCGTGTTATACAAGATCAGAGTGTATGTCAAACACAATTTTATGTTATCGTTGTATAGTATTTAATTGCATTGCTGCTAAAGGTGTAATTTTCAAATTAATTTACTTTATTGAAAGGAATTAGAAAATTTTAAATCAGTAAAATAATTTTTATACAAAAAAATATTTATTTTTTTATCCCAATATACACTTTTTTATCCATCCTTTGAAAAACTTATTTTTTGGGTTTCAATAAGCATTCTAAAACTCAAATAATTCGAGTCGAATTGATAGAAATATACACGTGGACTCGTTGGAGATTTAAAAAAAAACATTTTAAGTTATGTTTGTGAAAAATATTGCACTAAAAATTGCAAAAATTTTATCACAATAAATGAACAAAACTTTTACCGACACATAATTATTAATTTATTCATGAAACGTTTCAACAAGAACAAAAATTTTATCCGCTCTGCTCACTGTGAATTGTACAAGAATAAATTGCCATTTGTTACAATGTATAAATTCTTGAATTCTTACTTGCATTGGTGAGATTCTTCATAAATGGTCTATAACACATACTAAGGTGTTTTACAAGTAGTTAGAACAAGATGTCAATTCAGATATCACCCAAATGTTAAAATTGTGTGTCAATACTTCAAAGATGATTGATGTCCACAGAAATGATTGAGTAATCAGTAAAAATATTTGTCATCAGGGCTCGATTTCATTTTTCATTTCAGCTTCATAGTTTGACATAGCAACTGTTATTATTATAAATTATTAAAGAAGTAATCACTATTGAAGACAAGAAAAAATGTGACTAGGAAAACAGAATAGTGCCAAGACAATAAATATATAATTCATATTTGCATCTTAATATTTCTATTACAACAAAAAATTAAGTATTGTTAGTTCGAAAGATCAACAATGTAAATGAATATACTCATTTATTAAACGAAAATAAAAAAATAGAACAAGAAGCGACTAGAATAGTCAAGTCAAAAAATATAAGAATAATCTATTTATAAGATTACAAACAGTTTTAGAGTGTGTATCATAAAAGAAAAGCTATCAACAATGGAATCCAAACACCATTAATTAATGTACAATAGATATTATCACAGATTGTCAGGCATTTCAGAGAGAACTTTTCTACCAGAAACGGTAACATAACTAGTTCTTGAGCCTTTGCAGGTATTTGGTGACGGATTCGACCATTGATGCAAGTTATTTTATGATGTAAATTTATCATGACAGAACAATTACCTGACTACATTACGTTACCAGTATTGAAGAAGGACCAACTGCGATTTGAAAGTTAATAACTACTACATTTAGTATCTTTGGCATTTTTTTAAATTAGCATATCCCCGGATTGTAAGACCTTTTCAACATCAGAATATGGACTTCACAAAAAATATTCAAAATCAAAGAAATATTAGAAAAGCAACAATTATTTTAGGCAATATAATGCCTGAGGGCTCAAAATTGATCCAGATGAAGAATGGACAAAACACTGCCAGTCCAGTAGATATTATAATAATTAGTTTAAATTCTTCCCGCGAGGAATCAAGGTACATGTATGGTCTAATAAGAGAGTTGGTAGATTCATGTCAGACTCGAGAACATCCAAACGGAAAGATATTTCAACAGCACAACCTTATGAGAAACATCTGGACCAAAATCGTAGCTTTGAAGAATAACATATTTTTTTCTGTCATGTCCCACGATAGTAATTAATATACATTTCTATATCAAATGATAACATAGTTATTGTATAACAGCCATTTTCAGTATTATGGGATAACCTGCAACAAGAATTAATAATTACGGTAATAGAATAGGTCAATTAAATTATTTACAGATGCCTTTCTCCTTCAAACGAATATAAATGAAGTTGCGTTCATTTTAATTGAAATATGGATAATCATATCTTATTAGAAATAATATATCAGATCTTTGTAGTGTTATAAGCGAAATTAATCAATCAAGATCAAGAATAGTTTTAATACTTTTTCTAACAATGAAAACTGTAAAAAATTTATCATCGTGTTATATGTATATAATATCTATATTTATTAAATAAGTAGTGGAAAGATTTCTCCGTACAATTACACTGAAAGTGGCTGTTATAGATGTTAATAAATATAGATGTAATTGGTCAGCTGCAATTGAAGATGAAGATGAAAGGAATATGAACTCCAACTCCACCCCAATGAATATCAAAATAAAAACATAGCTCGCAGCATTTCGAATTCATGTTCATTTTGCTGGTGATACCGATTTGACATTACGGGTGCCATTTTTACCGGCACGAACGGCCACACTGCCCTTTTTGCTGTTCAAAATTTTGTTATTATCACATTTTTCATTTTGTTTTACAATCAACAATTTTTCACCGTCCACAATAGTTTTATCTTTCATATTGTCTACGACCACTAAATCGCTATTATTACAAACTGTCACACTCAAATCATCTTTAAAATCATCAATTTTGTCAATATTTTTATCATATAAGGCATCATCAACAACCATCATGCCGTCCCTTTCCATCTGTTCAGCCTTTTCTTTTTCTTCAATTTCTCTCTGTTTCATAAGTTCTTCTTCCATTTCCTTTTCTTTGATGGCTCGTTCTTTTTCTTCTTTTAGTTTTTTGGCCTTAGCTTCTTTTTCTTCTCTAATAGCCCTCATAAGCAAAGGTCTAAACCGTTGGAAGTAGACTCGAGCTCGATGTTCCCGCTTGAGAACCCAATCAAGACAAAGGGAAGTGTCCGTTATTCGTTGTCGAAAACGTTCTGCATCTCTGGCGCAACGTTCCCATGTACCGATTCTAGCTTGACGGTACGCATATGCCCACGTAATCATCTTATGAATCTTCGGAGGCGTGGCCGTGAAGCTAACCTGAAATCATAAATAATACCAACTTGAGAGAGACGTAGAAATTGTATCTGAGAGAAACATTGAAAATTTTACACCTCACTTCACAGTATTGAGTTCAAGATTGAAGAGAACAAATCGAGTTATAGAGATATTCATCAAAATCTAAATCAATTGAATTATCGATATGATAATTATTATTGTAATTCAATTGCATCATCTCACTCACCATAATGATAAAATATTACTTAACAAATCCATTATTAACATTAATTCCCTAATTTACATTATGATCAATGTTCCCTCTAAGCTGCACTGTCCTGTAAGTCCTGCAAACCGATCCCAGGTTTGAATGCAGTTTATCTTTTCCTTAATCGATGTATCTAATATACTTATCAACAGGAACTTATAAATAACACTTCAATGATTATTATGTATGTAGAATATTATGTAAAAATATATATTTTCTAAAAGATATTAGTGCTCAACAAAGTTAGTCGAAAATGCGAAAAATTACATAAGATATGACCACAGAAATGACCACTCCCCGGCCACCGCAATATTGGCAGCCCTATTCAGTCTCTTGGTCTTAGAGGAAACATTGATCATAATATAACTGAATTTGTTCTCTTCAACTCTGAACTCAATACTGTGAAGTGAGGTGTAAAGAAAATATCCGTAACAAACTTCTACTTCATTGTGTACCATATCCATATCCATCACAGGATATCAAAAATCAAACCCTTGTAATAAATGATGATTATATTATGAATTTACATTGTAACTTTCTTTTCACGTTGATCAAATAATAACCAATTATTAATATTTTCGACTGATGGTGCTTGATGGAAATTGATTTTAAATTCTG
>JAGVSQ010006790.1:0-15966 GCA_022683975.1 Rhyacophila evoluta | reverse complement strand
CTAACAGTGATCTCACATATGGAAGTTTACCAGTTTTAAATAATTTAGAATATTTTTATATGATAAAACAATATCTTTCCTAAAATCTACAGCTACTAAACGACATCCTTTTTATAGTATTGACTCACAACTATCTAATCAGACTTTTGAAAGGTTTTGAAATCAAAATATGAAAGACAAATTAAAAAATATGGACCATTTATCAATTAAGAAACAAAAATATTTATGACAAAAAACGTAAAATCATCCGCATACGTCTAAGCTCACTCTCACTCAAATAGAATTTTTAAGCATTGATATGCTAGATAAAATAGTGCCAAAAAAAGCATGTTTAATTAAATATTTAATTTCAAAATGATGATGCTTAGTCTCACACGATAGTTATCGTTGTAATAAGTAACATTTATTTTGGGTCAGTGTAATAAGTATCTTTTTTTGTAATTTGGCAGGATGTAGATGTTATATTATATATTTAAATACTTAAAATCAGCATCATCAAGAGAGCTGAAACCTTATACAATGTTTATTTTGGCAAAATGTTGATAGATTCCAACAGTAAAAACAGAATTACATAATTTAAATAATTAAAATACATAATTTACATGAACATTTAAATTTTAAGCTCACATTTGTTTAAAAATTTTCAAACGTGCATACGTGAAACAATATGTGGAGACTGTAATAAAACTTTCATTGACTGTTGAAACTGAGTCTGAATAAACTTTTTACATTCCCAATTATTGTGTGTCATAAATATTACTCTGCCAAAAATGTGATTGATTTCTTAATTTTCCATTCCACATTTACACAATATAACGTTCACAATACCAACATGTGTCAAAGATTTTACTGCGTTGTAGTGGTATATTCTATAGCGGTTAATAGTGATGATAAAATCTTGGGTGAGTTTTCTTTTGCGAGCGTTCTACGGCGTGCTTTGTTCACTACCATACGTATATACAAATAATCATATGTAATTTATTTAAAATAAATCAATATTTTTGAAAAATAATATTTTAAATGTATAACTCCTCTTTAGTTGAACGTGAACCACTATTGAGGGTGAGTTTGTGAGCTGTAGCAGTGCGGAAATCGCGGTGCGCCACGACTGGTAATGCCCATTCAAAATCGTTCGGTGTGAACATAAGATACTGTTATAAATCCGTAAGGAAGTCGAACTAATCGCATTGATGGAACCAAAATAACGCTGATTTATGGCGGTTGAGTTATGCCAACAATTTGTGGGATCTGCGATATCCATAACAATATTATTACGCTATTAATATTGTGGGTCGATTTGGCATTTACTATGTAAAATAATATTTCAACATGCTTCGTAGCATTCAAATACAGTATTTTAAATATTTGTCGCTCATCTTGGATTAACTGTTTTTAATAGAACATTTGCTCAAAATAACACAAATTGAAAGCGTATTTTGATATTTGGTAGCTTAAGTGATTAACTATGAATCAGTTTATGCAAAAATATTGATAAATTAACAAATTGTCGTATATATTTCTAAGCCCCTTGACTACTAAAACACGATATATGTGGTATCAGTGTAAAAGAAATAACTTGTACGTCTTTGCATTTAGTTTTCTTTAATATTACAAACACAGAGATGATAGTATGAAATACATTTATTAATAACAATAAATTTACTATAAATAGTTGTTTATGGTCTATTTTTTCTAGGATTTAAAATTTTGTACAAACTTCATATATTGAGGCTTAAAAGGATGAGACTCTAATAAATGGTAAGCCCATGCATAATCATTGAAGTGATTTGCTAATCACTTATCCTCGCAAAAATGATATACGTTTAAGAAAATACTAGAAATGTGAAGATTAATGTGCTTCTGATACTTTGAAATTCAAATGTAACCTAATGAATAGTTTTTGTCCGTCAAAAAAATATATAACTGCAAGCTTAAGTCTTAAAATCTACATAAAGCGATGCCTCTAATTCTTCAGTTTCACACTTTTTCCGTCCGCCAGAGATTTTTTCAACATCAAAATCATTATTTGTGAAACGTCTAAACCAATTTCTGCATGTTGTTTCCAACAAACCATGGTCGCCGTTAGTTTCAACAAGAATTCTGTGAGCTTTTGAAAAAAGACGTGCAGTGTAATTTCCTGTAAATACTTTTTAGCACAAAATTCGACACGTTTAATACTACAAAAAAATCTGTTCAAACTTCAGTGAAATGACATATACTAACAAATATATATACTGTAGAAAGGAAAAAGGACGTAACCCATGTACGATAAATTACATAGACACAACCTTAAAATATATAAGACTAAGCATTTACTCAATATGATATTAATTTGGGTTATTTAAGAAAAATAGAAGAATTGAATAGGTGTAAGCCTATTTTCTCTGATTGAAAATTTCACGGGGGAAACTTTATTCAAACATAAAGCTAAATTTACACAAACTATTAGCATTTTAAGATTACATCCTTTTCATAGAACGTGTCAAGCTATATAATATACATTTTAATTATCGAATAAAAGCTATTTTGAAAAATTGAGAGTTAGTTCGTATTTACTTTCCATGGTCGATATCATATAAATAGTATATATATTATTATCATATTATATGTACATTGCTTAAGTTTTGTATTATATTAATCTTATATTTAATATATTTGATTTTCACTTTTCTTTAATCATTTCAGTAACCATAATTTATATTTTTACCATGTCCTGCAACAAAAGAATTTATTATTTGTCAATTTTTCAAACTATTAAAGATATTTTTATGCCATCAAAGATTTAAAAGTACGACTTCAATTATTAAAGTACTCGAACTTCCCAAATGAGCCATCGCAGCGATGGGCATCGACGAGCTCAACGTTAGTATTTTTTATCATTGTCATTAGAGTTTCACCCATAATGATTAATGTGAATAAATTGTATAATATTATTTAAAACATAATTTGAATAGCCTATAGAAAAAATCAAATACAGTTATGTAAAACGTCCAATTTAATTCAAAATTGTAACAATAAATTTAAATATCATAAATATTCATTTAAAATATTCATTATATCCTCGTCTTGAATCCGTGGAAATTTTAAAATAAACTATTCCGCATTTCTAATATTTCGAACACGCTATAATATTAATTGTCTCTGACTTAAAACTGACGCTAACAATGAGCCTCTTAATCAAGAGAGAAACTTAATTTAAATTTCCAACCGTATTAATAAACAATAATTTTTCATAAATATTTCCAAATTACAAAATCTCGTTAGGAACTCAATATATTTAAAGCACTTGCAAGGTTTCAAAGAGTATTTAACATTATAATACAAAATATTTTGATAATGAAATACTAATCAATATAAGTAATGATAAATCTATTACAAAATAATTATTTGATGTAACAATGCTTAATTCTGAGTATTAATTTTACACACAAAGCATGACTAATTAGGAATTTTAAATTTTAGTATATTTTATTATGCCGTTCAAGCTTAGAAAGAATTTATGTAAAGAAGCTTTTCAAGTTATAAAAGCTTGCAGAATATTATAGTAGTAAAAATATAAATTAAATACTATACTATTATGTGATAGTATTCAAAGAATTTAACGATTATATTTGATATGGTTGAACCTTCGATCATGCGTCGCGGTTTTAAATGAAATATTATTATGTAAAAGACTTTGAATCAGCTGCATACAATATACAGTGTGTGAGTGACAAGTGATTCTTAGAAGTTTTATTTATTTAAGGTAATATTTATACCAACAGTGTATATATGTAAATTGATTATGTTAATGTAATCTGAATATTTTGTAAGACAATGAAAGCTTGAAAATAATTTTTCACACATCAGGGATATCAAATAATGTTTAATAAATTTTGCTCACTTATAAAAGAATCATTTTTAAAAGAGTTCTGAATTGACACTGATCAAAATACATTATTTTATATTATATTTAGTCAAAGTACGAACAATTTTTCAGAATTTTTTATTGATTTCATTCAAAGTGAATTTTAATTTCATTTATTATATTTTAAGTAGTTAAGAAGTGACTCAAAAAATAGATTTTTATAAAATTATCTATGACTAATCTATAATCCATATATTTGTCTCCCTAACAACATAGTTGGCAGCGTGCGTGCCAAGCAATCCGGGTTATGCGGGTTCGATTTCCCATCTGTGGGATTTTAAAAGTCCGAAAATGCAGGACTGAATGCCATTGCGTTGAGCAATTGTCTGACAAACAATTCTCGTAAAAAATAATCTGTTAAGACGTCTTCACATTTCGGGGATACATATCCTCTACTCTCCGAGTGGATCATTCATCCAATGTAGATCCATATGGCTCATTTTAGGAGCGAACATATTATTAAAAAATCTACAATATAAACGCAAGATAAATATGATATCTAAAATGGCGAAATAGGATGAGATTGGATAGAAGGCTGAAAAAAGAATAAGCGTATGTATGCTACATCGAAAAATATATAAGAATGTTTCCATATGTATTCGATACAAATTTAAGATAATATTTATATGTAAGTATAAAATATAATGTCTCCCCGGTAAGCGTAGTTGGTAGCATGCGCGCCTAGCAATCCGGAGAATACGGGTTCGATTCCCCATCTGGGCGGATTTAAAAAATCTGAAAATGCAGGACTGGATCCCCTTTGGCTTAAGTAGTTGTCTGACAAACGATTCTCGTGAAAAATAATCTGTCAAAACCGTCTTCACATTGCGGAGATCCATATACTCCTCTTTGGAGTGGATTTTTTCACACTGTGTGGATCAATATGCTTCACTTTGGGAGCAAACATGGTATGAAAAAAACTAATTAAATGTAACAATAATTTTTAAGCCCCATTGACGAGCTTAATTTTTAACAGCTAGAAATTATTAATAAACAATTAGTATTTATTATATATAAGTATTTGGTCTTTTGTTAATTTGTTTATTTTAATTTTTTCTGTAATTTGAAAGCTTCAAAGTTATTTCAACGTTGAATTAAGCTGAACGTGGTCAGATATCTCGCGTGTTTCAGTAAAAAAATCTTCTTTGTTTTGATATACCATTTCTTACACGCTATTAAAAAGTCATCATGTATCGTACAGTCTATCTTTACGATAAAATTTTCCAAACAAACAGGTGCTCCTGTAGTAATTAATGATATTACGTGAACGGAGAGATAGATATAATGTATCTAAAACTAGTAGTGTTTGTTTATTGTTAAGTACAAAAGTTTTCCTATTGGTAACAAAGTAAGCAGAGGGCTGGAATGATACTAGATTGGACATATTGCTGATTATAAAACAGTTTTGCAACTCAAAATGTAAAGTTCTTATATATTTCATATATTTAGCAAACTGCAGAATGGCAATCATGACATGTGGTAGTATCTTTATAAAATGTCAGTTGAAAGGACAAAGTTTTTCATATTAGTTCGATCATTTATCGGACCAATTGGTCATTGTGACTTGTCTTTTATAAAAGGAAATTTAATGCTTTTTAAAAAAAAGCAAAATGTTACGATATAAAAGAACACCTCTTTTCAACAAAGATATATATAGGGCTTAGAATGGAATCACGAACACTTAAGAGCATACCAACCAGTCATGGGAAGCTGCTGCTGGGTTACTATATTACTGCGAAAAGCATCTTACATTCATTACGCCACAGTATACGCTCGTATAGTGGTTGCGGATACGTGGTGGATGGATGAGAAAAAAGGAAAGTAGAGTAATATGAGTAAGTATAACATTAAAAAAAAAGGATAGATCTTTTCTAAGTTTTGTGACTCTCGCTCTATTTAATGTAGCATCCTAGCAATTTTTAGCATTTTAAAATGGTAGTTAAAAGTGAAGCATATAGATTTATATAGTGTGACGATATTTACTATGAAAGTGGAGTATACGGGTTTCCGCAATGTGAAAACAAATCTTAACAGATTATTTTTTACGAGAATCAGCTGCCAAATAATTACTCAATTCAATGGCCATCAAGACTTGGAATTTCGTTTAATTCTAAATTGGCAGATGTGGAAATCAAATCTACATTACCCGGATGCAAAACACGCACGATAGCCTTTATTACCACTTGGGCGTTTAAATAAGGTTGATAAAATCATGAAAGATAAATTAATCTTTCATGTTACCAGTAAGCGGTCGAATGGTACACCGAAAGAAAAACCCTAATTGGATGCAGTCAACTGTCACTTAAACATTTAACCACCTTAAATTTCACCCTTGATAAGTAGTAAATCATTTCCCCTGTTGACTTTAAATATTAATAAGACAATTACTCACAACTACCCCACACGCATTACAAATATATCTTTTATTCTAAGCTATTCCATACATAATGTATGCAAAGCTTTACGAAAATGCAGTTGATTTAAATAATCCTCTAAATAGGTTTTAGAGAAATGGAGGTATTATTTAAATTACTTAAACTCATTAATATTTCGTAAGTTTTATTACACACTTATATTAAAATTTTATTCAAATGTTTACATATTCAATACTTTATTTATTTAATCACACAATTATCCAATGTTTACTGTATTTAAATATACTCTCATTGTAAAAAAAAAAATATCTTTCTATAAGTATTCATATTTTTAAAATGAAAAGTACGTAGAAGCTAAATATATCTTTATTAGCAGTGTGCATATGATGACCTAAGAAATCGATAATGTATATCAATTTCAGCCTTATCAATATATTTTGACAGATTTTTTTTTAACTATGATTGATAATTAGCTAAGTGTTCAATCTAGTTTAAGCTCACAATTTTCTCACGAGCCAATCTCGTTAAGCATCGCCATGGCCCTCCGTATTGGCATGACTACTGGCAGGATAGTTCTGCATTTAGGAATGAAAAACAGCTGATGTTTCCGATTTCTTAGGTAGTTATTATTTTTATTTATTAGCAAAAGCGGCAGAGTTATTATTAATATTGATTAAATGTTAAAAACAGTTTGATTTCCTTTTAATTTTTTAGAATATTCATCAATAAATATAACATACAAATGACTTTAAAATATATACAACCAAGTCTGAAAGTTAAGGTCGGTGTATACGCGCTATACAGGTGGTGCAGGCAAATTAATCCAGTCTAGCCTAAGTAGTACTAAGCCTTTTGGGCTTAATTGTATTTTACTGGCCAGTTTGTAAAGCCGTTACAAACTTCGTGAAACTGGTCGTAAAACATGTTTTTCCCCAAAAGATGCCTGGCACATGAAAGTTCACCTTATGAGATAATGGCAAAATAATTTATTATAAGGCAGGTGAAATGTTTTATTACTGTAAAATTATCTGAAATTTGTTTTTGATTTTCCCAATCGGTTACATAACATTTAATATTTGCTCATATTTATTTTGTTAAGCTATGGCGATTGAATATGAAAAGAGTATGCTCTGGAGAATTTTACTTGTATTTATATTTATCTGGTAAGATTTTTTTGTTTTCGAGAAATGTTAGGTTTAAAGATTGGATTTAAAAGATGCTGGCATGGCTGTAAAAGAAGCAAAGCGAGTATTTTTTTTATGCCATGTTCGCTCCCAAAGTGGAGCACATAGATCCACACAGTATAAAAAAATCCACTCCCAATGTGGAGTATATGGATCTCCGTAATGTGAAAATGTCTTGACAGATTATTTTTTCACCAGAATCGTTTGTCAGACAATTACTCAACCTAATGGGCATCTAGTCTTGCATTTTAAAATCCGACCAGATGGGGAATCGAACCCACACTCCCCGGATTGCTAGGCATGCATGCTACCAACTACGCTAACCGGGGAGATATAGAGCGAGTAATAGTTGATAGAATCTTTAAACTAATAAGCAGATATGTCAGAAGAAGAAAGATAATGTTTTACATAAATTAGATATTGAAACAGTAGTAACCTATTATTATAATAAAAAGATTTGCACTTGCACATATATCTTTTAAGACTATACAAATCTCAAAAAAATGGCAAGTCAGTGGTAACACACTTTTGTATTTTGAAATCACATTTTAATAGGTATACGCTCCACCAAAGCTAGATTTATTAAATGTTGGTTTAATGTATGATTGATATTTTATTTGAATAGGCGGAAATGAGAATTCAAAAATGCAGGTCTCGATGCCTTATGTTTAGAGCAATCGGCCGAGATTTAATTATAAAAAATAGTTTCAAAAACGAGATTTTTATATAATATATTTTAAGAGTCGATATTTTCAAATTGTGGAATTTTATGTGCTCCACTTTTCAAGCCAATTGTCGTAGAAAAAATTGTCAAACGCAATAAAAAAAGAGAATTGGTTTTTAATTTGTCGAAATTTATATAATTTATTTGTGAAGTTGATCATTCTTTCGTGAAGAATCATAATAATAACATATAATGTTCTATTTGTATAGTGGGCATGGCAAAAGATGTAAAAAATTCCAGTAGTTGAAAGCAGTTTTCAATCGTGTTGAAATTTCTTAATTAAACTCTTCTCACACTATCAATAGAGTTGTTAGTCTAAATTAACTGAAATCTGTTCGAAGAAAAACTGTACAGTTTCTTTTGCTCGCATTTATCCGGCTTGTACAAGTTGATCAGGAGTCGTGATTGACGTGGGTCTACCATTTACTTACCGGCCGATTCAAAGACCCCAATTCGCCGGATAATTAACCGTTTGAAATCGTGTTGCCTTTATTGAAACGTTAACAGAGTTATCCAACACGCGCGGGGCCTGTTAACATAACCGTAGAATGAAACAAGTTAAAAGATACAATAAAAACACATCCGTTTTACAAGTCAAAATAACATAATTTTTCAAACGAAATATCACTTTGCGAAATGAGTTTTTTTTATTTATTTTTTGTAACGCCAGAAAATATATTTTTATTTTAAAATCTAGTGAATATCTATAATTTGCATATTAAATTTTTATTTATGCTAATTACTAAATTTACTATCCAGTTTTTCCTGGAAAAGATTCAAGCTCATTTTTTGGTCAAAATCTATGTATCCCGTTTTTAACAATTTATTTTAAGAACTACTCTTGAATATATAAGATATTCAAGTCTCTCTGATCATCGGTAATATTTTCTTGTATTGAAAAAACAATTGATCTAGAAAAAAATGATGAAATAAGATGTGAAAAATTCAGGTCAATACTATTTATAATTTGGGACGAGCTCTTGTGACAGACAGACACATATATGTATTTTCTGTTTTATAGTTCAGATAGTTATTAATATTTTTATAGAGATTATTACAATAACTAATGAAAAATATTATAATTGATTACCGGGGATAGGTTTAAGATTTTAAAGTAACACAGTTGTCCTAGAAATATTAGCTAAAACAACTCATTTTAACAATACTATTTCAAGAAAAAAATTTGCCAGCCAATTCTTAAACCTGTTGCGTATTCAGATCTACAATTTAAATTTTTTTTAAATTTCTTAACTTTAAAATTTTACCTCACATACTTGGGCTTTGAACTGTTTACCCTAAACTCTCGACCAAGTGTGGTAGGTATATGTTTTTTTTTATATTAGAAAGTCATACATTTATATTTTTCTCAATATATTTCAACAAAAATAATTATCATAGTTTATAACCCCTGCTTACATGTGAAAGCTAAAAACATTTCGATACTTAAGTGATTGATGGCAGTGATTATTAGATTCAATAAAGCTTACGAAATTCTGAAACTCAACAAGATGCAATGTGTTTAAAGTCAAATCAAAATCTGAAAGTTGCTTAAGACGATTTCAAATTCAAAGTGACCCCAAATCAGGGTGACAGCAAACATTGCTGGTCAAATCAGTGACGTTCTGACATATTTATTTTTTATATTTAATAACACGTCAACGCATTTGAATTACATGGTCATTAAAACGATTTGACTAACCCAGTTAATTGTTTTTAACGTTATTGCTAATCTCAACAAATCTCTCAACTTTTTTGGTATCTGTGATCTGTATTTTTAAATTCAGTGTTCTATAATTTAGATGACTGTAGATATGTCAAATATATTATAATTATTTAAAATTTATACATATATGTATAAAAATTAAAATACTTTTCTTCGTTTTCCATACACTTGATAAAATGTATTAAATTTATATATATTAGCATCTAGAGAAGTGAGAAAATTTTGTTTCTCGGATAGATCTTACAATTTTTAAATCGTATGTTATAACTCAGATGTTAGAGACTTAGGTTAACTGGTGTGAATATAAAAAAAATGAACAAGTGATTAATATAAATGAGTGTTGATTTTTATATTACTTTTGATCAAAGGCACGTGTAGAATAATTAAATGAAACACTATGACGACCATAGTACTATTTTATTATCCACAAGCATTGGATTTAAGTGTATATTGAAAATACAATGGGTATAATTAATTGATAAACGTCTGAGATCGTTTATAAATAATGATGCACAATCATATGCATCTATGGAATTCACTCAAATTTGGTATATTTGAATTGAAAAAAAGTTAAAGTTACTGATGTACGTGTAACGCAACATTTTAAAATAAATTGTTTTTTCCAAATTTTTCAAGCATGTAGATTTGTAAATTAAACCTACTGGGTTGGCTACAAGCATATAAACTTTTAGTTAAATTTTGAGAAAGATAAAAAGCAATTAAAATATATAAAAATATATTCCTGGTATATGAGAGGTTAGCGTACATGCTTTGTAGCTAGAGATGGCAGGTTAAAATCTCTTATACCTAAGACTGAATGCCCAATAATTGATTAATTAGTTAGTTAATTAGATTAATTGAAGAATATTGTGGTTAAAAACATGCCGAAAAAACTTATTATTTAAAATATAAATATACTATATTTCTGGACCAGTCATTTTTACACTGATGAGACCTATGTCTCCACTTTCAAAGCAGACGTGGTTAAGATAATTTTTAAATAAATTAATTGATATTTTTATTCAATTAAGTATTTTAGGATGAATATTGTAACAGTAAAATAAAGTTTAAGAGCGTCACTGAGTTAGTTCCTAGATCGAAATATTTGCAAAGCGAGCGTTGTGGTCGTTGACAAACCGGGATTCGGCAATTAGAATAATCCCCGCAGGATTCGGCACTACGACCTTTCACACGGGAAGTGATTCGGCCGAATTTATACCAAATGGGAGCTTAAAGTTTTGGGACAAAACTTTAAGTTGATGCTAAGTTATTTGTTCGGGAAGTAAAGGGTGCTCTCCTGCTACGGATCACTAAAGAGGACAGCGCGGCTGGTGAACTATAAAATAATGTACCCCTATAAATGACTTTGAGGGCTGGTAATATGTCAAGGAAATTTAGATGATGACATATTATTAAGTCGAGTGTGATTCTGTGCGACCATCATTAATTAGCTGGCTGTAATTAATTATATCGACTGAGGGTGCTTGATTAAACCCAAGAATATTATCTCTAATTAGTACAATTAAATTCATTATCAGTTACTATTCTATCAAACATTTGGTGGCGATTTTTTTTTCGACTTATGCGTGATGTGAATGATAACTCCACCACTCTTTGTAATATTGGTAGTGTGTCCCTAATAACTACATTATAAATCGATATCAAAAACAATTGTGATGTTAACGAGACCTCCATGGTTACAGATATTTTCCATCTGTGTAAGAGTGAGCTTAGATGGATGCTGTTGTAGATATTTATATGATAAAGTCTGTCTAACTATCTTGGTAAATTTTCTTTCTTTCCTTTGCTATTTTTCAAATTATTTCTTTACTCTCATATCTATTTCCTGTTTAACAATATTTAATTAATTTATGTTATGCTTTCTTTGTAATATATTTTTTCAAAATATGTACCATAACTATTTGTTTTTATTATACTATGCCGTGTTTTATATACTCTAAACTTATAATTTGTTAAATTTTGAATATTATTTAAATCCAAGTAAAATTAAAAATGTACCACAGTGCATCAAAATGTGTAGTTCTAAATGATTTATAAATGTGTATGCTTATTGCCTAGGTTTGCCAAATGACCAAAAACATCAAATATGATACTATATTCTAATAATGTTTTCTGTGTAATATATAATATAATATAAGATTGTCTATTTGCGGTTTGTATTTCCAGTAGAGTAGAGGTTAGCGTGGACGGCTAGCAATCCAGAGAATGCGAGATTGTTTTCCACATCTGTTTTAATATTTAAGAATGTGGGATTGAATACCCATTAGGTTGAGTAATTGTCTGATAAAAAATTTTCGTAGAAGATACTCTGTCAAGACGTCTTCATATTGTGGAGATTGATATACTCCTCTTTTGGAGTGGATATCTTCAACCTATGTAGATTTACATGCTCCATGTTAGGAGCAAACATGGTATAAAAATGAAATTAATAAGTAAATGAAAATGAAAATCCAGCAGATGTCGGAATTGAGCTCGCATTTTACGGATCCCGACGTGCAAAATAATAGGAACTCTGTTTCCAAGAAAGAAATGATTTTGTTGTTGTGTTACTAAAATGTTGTTACAAAAAACCTTCTTAAATAAAAATTCCGCAAATACGTTATGCTTACTAGAACAAATGACTTACTACGAAAATTGGCGTATAACGTATTATGACGACACGTAATAGCTGCAATATACGCTGCGATTTAACAAAACACGTCATGTCCTGTGACGTTGTTTTATACTTGTTTAGCGCCCGGAAGTAGTCTAAGGCTTTTATGGCAGTTTTACAAAAAATCACGTATACCGGCTAACTTATTTGATCAAGTTTATTGCTATAGTCAAACTATAAAACATGACAAGGGTAGAACAATAGCTCTAACTCAAAGACCCAAGATCCGGTCTAGATATTGCCAATACAAATATTATGCTATTTAGATTCTAACTTATTTATTACGGTACGGATATAGGTGGATGATTCTTCCAGATGTAAAAAAATATGTATTATAATCAAACAATTAGGTTCCTTATCTTTGAATTGATGTAATTGTATACAGAGATATTATGCAAATGTTACTGAGAACTGTATTGATATACAAATCAAACTAATTTTGTTTATGAGTTTTTATATAATATCGTCGCCAGTATTGCAAATGCACGAAACTTAATTTTTGGATTGACGTCACTTTGCAAAGTAAAGTTTTATATCTTGCAATTACTCGTATCATTACCACATTTTTGTGTCGACATATTATGTTCAAAAAATGTGCACAGATTGGTTGTTAATGCTAAAATTTAAAAAAATAAAACTTTACTTTACAAAGTGACTTAAATACAAAAATCGAGTTACATGTTTCTGAAATATTGACGACGGTATGTTTTTACGAAAATTTATAAGAGTTTTAGAAAATGAACAAAATATTTTTAAAAAACTTTTTGAAACAGATGATCGAGTCGATGGTGAAGTAATTCAACTGTGTGAACGGATTGGGAGATAAAGAAGCGACTATGAGTGTGTATGAACATAATTATTTGATGATGAATAAAAAAACGAAACTACTAAAAAACTACTGTGTCTTTTATCATTTTAAATTGTATCAGGAAGCATTCCGTAATTGTGGATTACTGTCGTGTGCAAAAATACAGTAGGCTATTACTAAAACTAGATCTTGATGCTTTTGTAAAGCTTCAATTCTGTCCTCACTTTCTTTTAACAGTCCTTGTCTTGGAAAGTCGTTAAATTATCCATTATATGTATTAAGCAGAGTTAAAAATCATGCTAATATGATTTGAAAGACTAAAAAGCTATTGAAACGTGACAATAATATGTATTAGTTACGTAGAGAATAAATACAGGATAATACTTTCAAACTTTATCAGTTGTGACGACCGAGTGGAGCATAAAGATAAATAAAAGTAATTACTGCTTTTAAGATATTTTCTAAGTAAACATCATAGTTCAAATTTAATAAAAGCGATTTAGAGCGATATTTATACGGCATAATTGTTCCAAAAAGGTAGGTTATCAAAACATAATATATTTGTCACTAATGTATAAACAAATTAATATGATATATATGAGCTTATTACTGGTAAGAACAGTTTTTTTTTTCTATAACTAACTTTATAAATGCTTGAAATATATTATTTATTCAATATAATGTAATCTTGTCTGGCGTATAGATTCAAAATTTTTCGGATTAAGCAAAATTCATATTCAGGTTTCAAATCAAATTATTATTCAAATTTAAAATAAATTTCAGAAATAGTTATTTTCTGGAAAAGCCAGAGAAGATTTTCTATTGAAAGAGGACCTGAGAGTTATAAACTCCGGTGTCCTCCTGGCAGAGGCAAATTTACCGACTCACACTTTTTGTGATATCGATTAGTAGAGGACGCCTTTCACTGCGGAATTCCGATAGATCTTCGCTGACCATTATGTCGTCACAATGGGAGCCATTACCACATTGTCTGCCGGCTGCCGGAGGCACCCAACCGGGGGGAGGGGGGCCGCCTACAATTGAAAGGTGAAACGATTCGCAGGCTCAAAGAAATCGCTAATCGGCGGAATTCACGAACAAAGCTGATGCGACGCAAGACTGAATTGAGCTCATCTGATGAGGAAAATTAACATCTTCATTCCACGGTTTTGCCTTAATTTTCTAGATTAAGGTTCAACTTAGCAGAACTTTCTTTGTAAATAGCCGTTATGTTAGCCAATAACGCAAAAAATAAATTCGAGTCGGATTTCTGTAATACACTGCAAAATTATTTCAGTAGAAAACCTTTCAATTTATTACTATAAGTTTCCACTTTTGCTCATAACACTCGATCCACCTTTAGTAATAATATACAATATGTTTTTTAATGGGACAATTTTTTCTATTATTCATTGATAAAAAAATCAACAGCACACATTTATACTTACAAACTCACACATATAAAAAAATAAAATACATATATTTTTATGGTTTTTATTATAGTAAAATAAAATATTGCTCTATAAAACACACAAAATACAGCATAGCTTATTATACTCACACATAAATATGTACAAAATAAATACACATTTTCTCTCTCTCAAACATACACATGAAAATACAAAATATTTTGAAGGCTTTTATAACTTTAAAATGAATGTTGTTCACAACACCCACTACAATATACACTCATACTAGTACACAGTAAACACACTTTCTCTCTCACACACACATGTATATAAACAAAAAACATACATTTGAATTACGATAATATAATATTGAGATTGTTTGAAATGTCTTTATTTGTTTTACCTTATATTGTATCCAACACATGTATAAATACTCTCTAGAATACATATTCACGCACACACAGATACCCAATATTTAAATTTTGATATGAATATATATTTTCAAAGCTTGAAAGTATGGAGATGTACAGTATTAACTGGGGCTAAACATTATATCTGTGATAGGTGGACTCATAAGTAACATTTTGTTTTTGAAAATTGTATAATAGACGCAAAAAAACATTCCAAATATAAAAACGCTTCAGCGGAAGTAACAATAGACATCACAAATTCTGTAAAAGAATAAGAAGAAGAAAGAAAAGTATAATCATGCAGAACTATTCTGCATCCTAAAGATATTAATATCCGAGGGAATCTTGTTAAACATCACTATTATTCTCCGCATTGGCATGACTACTGGAAAGATAGTCCTGCATTTAGGAATGAAAAACAACTGATGTTCCCAATATCTTAGGTAGTTACCAAGTGCATACAGACCAATGTTAGCAAAAGCGGCAGAATTATTAATAAGACCACGCATAAGTCGAAAAAAGTGGTTAGCCAAATATTATGCATATTCCTCCTCAGTTTTAAGCTACAATGAGAAAGCATGCCCAAAATGAAAGCAATTTGATAAAGCCATGGATAGCTTACTTATTTTTAAACCTTTCCACCATGAGGTCATATTTCAACAAGTATAAAATAAATAAATAAAAATTACTGCTGAAACGCTTTTTAAGTATCCGAGAAAAATGCCGTAAGCGAATTTTATCTCATCGCGTAT
>JAGVSQ010006789.1:0-15966 GCA_022683975.1 Rhyacophila evoluta | reverse complement strand
TGACTTTTTTGACGTGCCGCCATAGTGGCGGCACTCGAGTGGTAAGGGTTAATAATATAAACTCATACTAAGTGTTAATTTGTTTCTTTAAATTTTCAATCGCATTTTTCTGTTATTTGTTGCTATGTGGCTTGAACGTATTCTGCTTAGTTACATCCATATATTGCTCAGCATTTCTATTTAATCACTAGTGCATATGTATTTGTATAAATATATATTTATAAACAATTTATTTACTGTAACTAGTTCCATCATTTTTAATCACTTGATTTGCTAGTATAAAATACCAGAAATTTAATAAACGTATTGTATTTCATAATATTAGTTTGTTAAAAATATGAGTTCACTCAATTTGTACTTTTGTATTATTTTTTATCATGATTCGCTACCCCTGTTCGATTACAATACTTAAATTGTATGTACGTGGTGTTTCCCCTTTTAATTCTGACTTTTCACCCAATGAAAGGCAAAAATAATCACATTAAACAATATACGTATTAATAATGGATAACATTTTTTTTTTGCCATAAAAACTGGTACACTAATTTAAAAACTGCGGACAAATTTCGCAAACTATCAGTCAAGAAACATTTGTGGGTTTTTCTTTGTGATCAAGTAACACAGGTTTGTAACATACAAAATACCTTTTAATAAAATTTGCATAAAATATCACTTTCCATTGCTTCTTCTTTCTATTCATTTGAACTCGATACAGAAGTATAATTTGTTAAGCCTTGTCAAAGCATTTGGTCACAAGCGATCGTCCAGCATAATTCCGATTGACTCCGCCTTGGTGACTTTCGTTTCGTCATCTGGATCAAATCTTCGCTTTCTACAAAAATCTTTCGCCTCCATTCACAACTGTGTATAACCAAGTTAGGCATGCTTTGTATTTTATTTTCATCTAACTAAATACATATAACCAATTACTTTCCAGTAATTTATCAATCTGAGAGTAATCGATAGATAAATCTCGAGATCACTTCTCCATAATTCGAAGGCTTTTTAAGCCCGGCCGGTGGATAGTCCTGCATCATACAGCCGTGAGATTTGGACATTGCTGGTTTCGAAGCTTCCGTGTGTATCAACAGCATCCCCGATGCGATGATCTCATTTTATACGAAATGATTTCTTACACTCTCGCTTTTTATTTGGCGTAGGGTTTTAAAAGGGTTCAAATTAGTAAGTCCTTCTCGAGAATTTCCGTGCTTTTTTAATTCCTAGAATTTTTTCCCAAAAAAAACGGAGGAAAATACAGACATTTTCCTTTTTCTGCACGTCTAATGTAACTTATTCATTTTGAATTCCTCATTTTTTTTTGCTCTTCACTATATAAAACAATATTCTTCTAATGTTTATTAACAAATAGTAAACAGGAAATGTTACCTCTTAAAATGCAAACGGTAGATAATTTAATTACTTAGACTTCTTTTCCAAGACATTATCTTACAATATCTACTACTTCCGTTATTATTTATTCATACAGCAAAAAAAAATATTTACATTAATTTGTTCAGAAGTAAAAAATCTGTTAATTGACAAAGGAATACTACAAAGAGTACTTACGTCATAAAGAGCATCCTATAAATATTATTATAAAGTATTATTACTGGATTGTAAAAGAAATCTATGCTTATTTAGATATATATTTATATACATATATTATCGGCCAAAGAGAGAAGAAATCTATTTATGTTCTTTAACCCTTTCAAGAGTGGGTTATTTCTGTAATGCATTTCATTTTGATGCATATTGATTGATATAAATGATAATATCCTTTTTCTTACTTTTTCTAAAATGTCTTCAGAAGTATCCGATAGTTATTGAAAAGATCTATATTTTAACAAGAAATAGCAATTTTCGCTGCACACAGTCTTACGTATAATTGCGTCTGTACTCCTTATGGCATAAATAGCGTTGTACGTAATACTACGTCCGTAGTCTTTTATGGGGTAATTATTAATTTGTTTATCATTTATGACTAAAACTCTTGATTGCTGCGACGACTGCCTTCTTTCAGATACATTGCGAACTCTTTCATTCAAAATAGACTTCGCTATCTTAAAACGTTGAGATACTCGCAAAATTTTCGTTATATTTCATAACACTTGCGTTTCAAATGAGGACATCTAAAAAAAGACAACAAAAATGCAATCACAACAAAGAGACATAACGCGTGAAAATCGTCAACCGACGAAGATTATTGTTATCGATGTTCCACTTTACAAAACCGTTGACTCGTCAAATAATCGTCAGTCGGAACAATTCGCAATCCCGACCGGAATCCAACGGTGCGTTTAACTCAGTCATTTTTGTTGTTGTCACATTTTCATGGGTTTATCGGATTTATCACCTTTATATTGTATTACTTAGTAATGTAGTACACAATTGGATCTAGTTTAGCAGAAGACGTCCAAACCACATTTTGATTTAACTGAATAAAACTCAATTGAAAATTTAAATAAACACATTTATATTTAGTATAACTTTTATATTCTTAAGACTATAATATAAAATTTAAATACTTAAATGGCATATACAACATCTTTCCTGATTGCCAAATTATTCGAAAACATACTAATTTAAAAGTTATTGAATGTTTAGTGGGTTCGACGTCTTCTGCTAATTAAAATTTTGATCGTATTGTGCTTGAATTTTTATTAATATTATATTAGTCTTTGCCCATAAAATCCTGGGATTGGTTATGTATTATAATATTTTGTTTATAAATAATACAATATATCGATACAATACAATACAACATTACATACGTATATTTATTGAAAAACATCTGAAAGTGGCATAATGATAATAACTGTAATTTAGAATAGGTATGGTCAAACATTTATTTGTGATTAAGTAACCTTATACTTAAAATTTAAAGCCGAAAACGTTTAAATCGCATGGACGTTTTGTGCATATTATTTTTTGTAAATTGGTAGTATGCGGGTTATAAAAACAGTGATTACTTCTTCTGTGTGTATATTTCTGATTGGGTGTTTTTGTCATATTAAAGTATTAATGTTTTCAAATCATTTTATGCAATAAAATGGAAAAATTCAATTTGTAGCTTGGGCGTCTTATGCTTTACTACATCCAAGTATCCCCCATATTTATTTGTATAGATTACTTCACATTAGATATATTATGCACATTGCCTATGTCGGAAATTGACCATTTTGGCTGTTATCCTAAAGTAATTTTTAATGTTGCTTTTAATATATTATATTACTAGAAAACAGCTGTTTAATTATCTGGCACACTCTCGCCAATATATCGCTGTGCTAGATCAATATGGGAACAAGTCAAAAAATACTTATCATTGTTTTCGATTTTGTATATCCACTATCAGCCCTACAACACAGTAACGTGTCGAAATAAAATATATTTCAATCAAATATACTCTAAAAATATGTCTCAATATTAGTATTTTTGAGTTGCTACAGTATTTAACTAGCACAGCGATATGTATTATATTATAACATATCCAGACATTCGTGATACATACTGTTGATGAGAAATACGCGCATAAACTTAACAATTGGCGTATTCGACATAGATATTTTTAGCAATAGGCCCCAAAAATAATTAAATTGATTTATAATTCTACACAATTACTGTAATTTTCAGCCATAAACTCACTTGACCTTAATGTATCATTATCGTATAGGCTCAATGAGATAACGGTTGGGTGAACATATCCTCACTGTTTGGTGTGAGATGAAAAGTACCCCACCAGTCTAGTGGCTCTAATGAGCAATCAAATATTGTTCATCAAATCAAATTTAAATAGAAGGTAATTTATTGCTGCGGTTAAATTTGAGCGTAATATGTTTAATGTTAATAATGGTGGCGATACCGTCAATTCTCTATTTTCTAAATGCTTTTGTCGGACAGTTGGGCAGAATTGATCCAAATGAACTCCATTCAATTATTAAATTATTTCATATCAAAATGTATTCGACTGCATACTGTCAAATAAAAATATATAGATGTTAGATAATAAATCGATTAAAATATTAATTACTTGTATATTTTTGGTATGGTCAAATAATTATGCTCGTTGAAAATTTTCTATATCCTTGTCAGTTTTTTTTTGCTATACGGAAGGCATCAAAAACGCCTACATTTAATTCTGTCAATTCATTTCATGTATCAATCTTTATACTCTATATCATTGGCGAACAAACTTTTTCTAGTGTGGCCAAATCGTATTAAAGTTTTTTTTTTGAAGACTACATATAAATCGATATTTTAAAAAAAAATAGGCTTACAAGAACGTAACGTGCAAGTTATCGCATAAATAAATAAATTAAATCGCTTGATTCATTCATCTTATTTTTTGTCTGGTTTATTGGTAAAAAAAACTCATCTTCAATTCTAAATTATTTAAAACTGGTAAACTGCCATATGTGAAGTATGGAAACATATGGAAATTTACCAGTTATAAATAATGTAGAATTTAAAATCAATTTCCATTAAGCAGCATCAGTCAAAAATATTAAACTCATCTTCCTTGCACAAAAAATGTGTATCAACTCTGAATAACAATCTACATAGTTACGCCTCCGTTGTTTGACTTAACCTAACCTAACGTGCAAGTTATCGCATAAATAAATAATTAAAATCGCTTGGTTCATTTCTGGTCTTGTATAATATATTATTTTGGTAGCCATTGAAATAATTACACGTTTTTTTTTATATTTTATTGTACATCCGGTGGCTGATTGTTGAGCGCTCGCGCTTTTCTACTGGAGGTCGCTTGATCAAATTATTATTGTTGGAAATAATAAAAGAATACAGGACTTACCGTCCACTAAAATATATAGGAAACGTGCATCTTTTTTTTTGTCTGGTTTATTGGTAAAAAAACTCATCTTCTTCCTTGCACGAAAAATGTTTAGCAACTCTGAATAACAATCTACATAGTTACGCCTCCGTTGTTAGACTTATTAAATCACATCGCGAAAGTAATATTCGTTTGCCACTTTTATCAAATTTGTCGTGATGTCATTTTGGAATTTATATCGGACACCGGTTTTGTTTGCATATTAATAATATGATATCATTTCTCTAAAAAATCACAACTTCACTTAAAACAAATATCCTGATAAAAATAAATAAACGTGATTACGTTTATGTGTTCACGGCTAGAGGTACAAAATTGCTATTATAATTTAGTTTGTGCTGATTTTCTGGCCGTTAAAATCTTTATGAGGCCAGTAAATAATTCTGATAATCCACTAATAAATATTAACAATCAAATATACGGTACTCTAAAAATTGTAAATATTACCTAAAATATTAATTTTTTACATAATAGAAAATATTCTGATTTGTGTATCACGGTATTTAATAGTCATAATGTAGATTAAAAAAATATTGATGTGTCGAAACTTCAACTCCTAATTTTCAAGAATAGAATGTTTTCATTGATCAATAAATAAAACGACGTTCTATTTTTTTTAACAAAATTTTTCGACTAGTCTGCACAACATCTTATAGAATGTAACATTTCTAATTGAATTTTTACTGTACATTTTTTAAATTTTTAGTTTATTTAATATCATTCATTTTGAATATAATTGTGTTATATTAATCATTGAATTATTCACTCAACTAATTACGTACCCATGCCCTACATATAAATATCCATCAATAACCTATACAACTACGGCAGTCTAATTATCCGGAACCTGATTTTGTCAGCCTCCATCGTCTATCAGTCATCCAATAGCTAAATATTACGAAGTACAAACCAGTCCTTAAAGTGTTCGAACTAGATTTTTCATCCACAATAACCTCGCATACTAGAAGTTCCCCTGTATTACATTATTTGAACTAAAAAAAACACCCAAAACCGTATTCATCGTGGAGTTTCATAATGTTTGCTTTGATTTATTGTCTTTATCTTTTGTCGTTTATATTTTTCAGTAAAGTATATCTTTAGCACTTAATTGTATCTCAAGCCATTGAATTTAAAATATTATCATTTATAATTTGAGTATCTAAAATTAACAATCTAATATTATAATAGTTCGTCTTCATTCGGATTCTTCCATATGTAGACATATTTTATTATAGTGTAATAAAACTACACTTCACGAAGATAATTTTATATTACGTTCGTATTTCACAAATTGTCGATATATTCATACGTTTTCATGATTCTGTGTCTCATTTCATTATTCACACGGATATGTTTGCATAATAAAGAAAATAATATATTTATAGTATTACGCAATTAAAAATATTTCTTACTAGTTTAGTAGCGACAAATGAATCTACGAGCGAGATTTGTTTGTAAATTCTTCCATTGGAGTCTAAAAAGCGTGTTCAAAATTCAAATTTCGAATATTTTATTCTTAATTCAAATTTAATTGTTTTTTCTTATTTATATTTAACTTCACTTTTAGGGTAATTATTTTCAAAACTGGCAACACATTGATTTAAAAATACACGTATAACGTCTGAAAATAATAAAATACGACGTTAATTCTGCGTTTGGCCGACACCGTAACAGCTTATAATATTATATTATATTGTATACTCGATCCGTTACAGTTTGTTGCACTTGATGGGAAAATAATGACCCCTGCGTTGTTTGAACGTATGCTCGCAATATATAATATGTATGTACAATATTTACACCTACATACATGGGAGTGTTCGACCTTACTAAACATCCGACGGCCTTTGGGCTTTCCGATTTCCCTCGTTACTTTTTTACCATATAATTAATTATCGCTTTTATGTGTTTTCTATTTTGGAGATTGCAAGATGGGTTATTGATTTTTTTCCGCTTTGTTCTAAAACAGCATCCAAACGATATGTATATGAAACACGTATGAACATAACCTTTGACCTATGCATCTACTTGCGAGAATGAAAGTCACATGACGAAGGGTCGAGTATTTTTTTTTATTATATAGAGATGTATGATAAGCTGGTATCTGTCGTCGTGAATTAACGCATTGATCTCGGGCTGATTTCACGGTATCAAGAAGTATAATACAGATCATAATTTTCATTCTTAAATTAAGTTGGCAAGTTTTTTTTATAAATTGTGGCAAAAGATGGCATGTGATGCCTAAATATAAATCACATCACGGCGGTATAGCAACATAATAGTTTTGTCAATAAAAACAGGAAGATATCTTCGATCGCTGTGAGTGAAGTTGATCACAACTTGCTATTCATTGCTTTAGCCATGTCTGCTTAGAATATTATGTCATATGAGGAGGAACACCACAATGTGAAGACTTATTTTAATTTATTATTTTTCACTGCGGTTGATTATAGGCTACTCACTTCGTTAGTCATTTAGTCTCGTATCTTTTTTTTTTAAACTTCTCTTCGAAATTTAAATATATATGGTATTAAAAGACACACGCTTACCAATTCATCTGCCGTGGAAACAGACTAATAATTGTAATTTTGATCTCTATTCCTCCCTCATTATATCCATCATGCACCTTTCCATACCCAGTCAATTTCTATTTTTCTCTACATTGATGTTTCTCAATCTATATGCATATCGACTGTGGAAAGGATAAAGGACGTAACCCACACAGAACAAATTTTAGAGGAGGCAGACAGGCATAAAAACGTTTATTTAATAGTTTCGGGCCAAAGCCAAAACATTAAATAGGCACAACCTTGAAGTGCAAAAAGACTAAATTTCTTTATTTACTCAATATGATATTAATTTAATAAGTTATTTAATAAAAACCAATAAAATCCTTGAAGTGGAAACCCTTTTTCATGGGCACAAACGTGATCGGCCATGGTTTTTTTTTAAACTTTTAGATACTGATTCGACATTTTCAGCTTATATCATTTTAATAGAATGTGTATTAACATCGTGATTATTAAATAAAAGCTATTTTGAAAACTGAGGGTTACGTCTTTTTTCCTTTCCACAGTCTATATGTAATGAATAAAGCCACACACTAGTTGAACTGTAAGCACAAAACTCACCATACGCAAACGGACATTTAACTGATAACAAATAATAAACGTTAAAAAATTACGTTGCAATGAATGCCATTAATTTTTACAGTCTGAGATATTTTTGCCAAATTGTTATATGAATTTTTAAAAAATACTAAAATCGACTGACATTGGACTGAATTCTTCAAATTTTACAGAAATCGGTAATTTTATAAGACGCTATTACAATTGTAATTGTTATTACTCACAAAATTATAAACATTATAATGATAACGGCGTTTTTTTTTATTGTCGATTTCATTGTTCTATGCAAAATAAGTTTGGAGTTAATTTTTGAAGAGAACTATTCTTTTCGTCGGAATTTATCGAACGCATTGTTTTTCTTTTTTTTTTTTATTGTGATAATTATAATTTTGCGTAACGCTGGAGAAATAACACAAAAGAATTCACGAATGGCATTGTGTGCGTGAATGAAATACCACGTGTGTGTATGTGTGTTCATATTTTTATTTTTATTTCAACAGATTTCCATTGTTAACACGATGAGGCTAATGGAATGATTCGTGTGTATACTCATTATGAAAACGATAGTTTATTATCTTAGCGTAGAGGTTACCGTACGCACCTCGCATCCGCGGAATGTGAGCTCGATTTCCCCATCTGCTAGATTTTTTTAAACGTAAAAATACACAACTGGGTGCTTATTGGATTGAGTATTTTTTTGACAACCAATTTTCGTGAAAAACTATCAATCAAGACATGAAACCTATCGTAATAGACTAATAGACAATGTTGTTCACATAACTAGATCGAAAACTCATATCAAATCACTAACATATTACATGTACCTTTCCCACAACTATGTGTAAATGATACATCGTCGAGAATTCTGCAGGAAAACGTCATTTGTTGTTTTAAGTCACTTTGTAAAGTACCATTGTCACATTTCTGCATTAACACATATTGTACACATTTTATAAACATATGTGTTTATAAAAATATATGCAAATGTATGAGAAATTGGGATAAATAACACTATACTTTACAAGGTGACTTAAGCCAACAAATTGAGTTATGCGTTCCTGCAATATTGGCGACTACATGTGAAATCTTCTTACAGCGAATATCCGAAGTAACCACATTTCTAAAATAGCAAATATTTTTTGTTGAATCAAATAAACGTTCATACAAAATCAACAAAACACAAAATCGCTATGACGAAGTGAAAACTTCGTGCCATTAAAACGTATTCTCTCTTTTTTATTTATAACAACATCCCGATATTCCTTATAACGAACTTTTAATACAACAAAATATTTGCTTGGATTCTAGATAATGAAGAATTTTGAGCCGTATTTAGCTTTACTACCAGAAAAAAATACTTCATTAACGTTACAATTATATGTGCTATTGATGAATTGTTTGTACATGTCTCTCCAATATATTCATGTTTTTTATTCATTCGGCTTACTAAAATCGACAAAATATAAAAATATACATATTATTTTATGTAATATTGAGGTGAAGTTAGGTTAGGTTAAGTCGTATTTAAAAATAAAATATAACATAACAGATTCCATAACGTCATTAACCGGAAGTGGAAGTTTGGATAATTGTTGTCAGCTATTAAAAATACAGTTTATTTTTACGGTTATTTATAAAAAAAATATCAAGTCCGTTCAGATATCGGTTGAAATTTTGTTGACGGACGAAACCGGTAGTAAAATAAATAATTTGCTCATGTATAACAATAAACTATGTTGCTATAATATTTCAATGCACGAATAAGTACGTAACATATAATACATTTTCGTGCTAATTATCCAATTGAACGCAGTTTTTATGTAGTTTCTACTGTAGTCAAATTGCATGTTTTAATTGGTTGCTCTGCAGATCTTTGATATTCAATATTACGTTGCAAGCGACATCACGTGAAATGCGTGCGGGCGTAACGTAAGTGATGATAATTTGTTACATTTACGTTGACCGAAACGTCATGATACTTGATAAATATTTACGGAAACGTTTCTTATTCGAGAACACGTTTAATTATCATCATTATCATGTTCAACACAGTTATTTCTTTTGTCTCAACACATGTGTTGACACATGTTTAGAATTCATAGTCATATTTGTTCGCGTACGTATTTATTAAAAACATGATCGTCATAATTGGTATTCTTTTACAAACTGAATCAATCAAAATTAGCAGTTTACATAATATTTCAGGTAGCTAGTCGTTAATCTTTTTGAGGCAAAAATTATAGTATAGCCTCAGTGACATAACTATCGACAAAACTAATTGACATGTTTAGTATTTTTTTAACCATGTTCGCTCCGAAAGTGGATCATATGGATCCACATATTATGAAAATCTCCGCAATGTGAAGAAGTTTTTTGACAGATTACTTTTCATGAGAATTGGTTGTCAGACAATTGCTCAACCCAATGGCCATCCAGTCTTGCATTTTCGGTTTTTTTTTTTAATTGCAGATGTAGGAGTCAAACTCGCATTTCCTGGATGCGAGATGCATACGCTAACCTCTCGATTACCGGGAAGACTTATCATAATTCAATATATTGTATTTATTCAACCTTTGTAAAATGGTGTTCTTTCAAGTAAATGCTAACTCAACTATGTAGACATTATAATATTGCAGTTATGCTTCCTATTGAACTAAACATGTCGTATACGTGTATGCATTTTTGTCATTTTGACTTACGATTGTGAATGTACTAGAAAAGACGGAAAATCTGGTATTAGAATCGATCATTTTCGCCCTTTGAGTTAATTAAATTAACCGTGCATGCTTGGGAAAATACTTCTAACGTTTATTTTACACGGGAGCCCTGCTGAGAGGTGCTGATATTTAATTTTTTATCATAATTTTTATAAATATAATCAACTTCCATAATTAACTCAAGAAGAATCCTGTTTACTAGTAATTTGTCATATCAAATAATATTGTTATATACTTAGACAATATACAAATGATTAATTTTTAATTTCATCAATTTAGTTTTACATACAAAATACCTTAAAATCAAATTATTGACATCCAATTAAAATAGTTATTCCTTTATTTACCTGTATATTACATTTGGTTTCAGCAGCTGAAAATCCAGTTTGATGATACGCTGACACAGACCTTCGAATACCCTTCAGAGGCGTCAATGAGTGAAGACCTCACCAATGTCACTGCTTCACCTGTTGCAAACCCTACCCCTCTTGGTGAGAACCTTATTCACATTACATTTATTACATTCATTTATAATATTCTAAAAACGGTAAGTGTTTATTATACATTCAAATAGACGTATAAAAAGAATGGTTCTAAAACAATTACAGATTGTAGAAAGAAAACAATTGATTGGAGCCAGATAGATTCAACAAATTAATCATTTTTAAAAAGAGTTCACCATCAGATTAAAAGTATAATATGCATAGCTGTTTAAAGCTCTTTAATTCGAAATAGTACAATTTGTAGTGTCTGCACCTGGGACACTCCTTTGAAAAAATTGCTTCGGGTTCGTTACGCTTCATGCTCATGCATGTCTCTGGAGGTAGAGGGGAAAGCAAGTTCACCAATTTGATTGCATTCACATCCTCTGGGAGTGCCCCAATATCGGCTATAAAGCAGATCTACTAAAGTCTTTTTGATAGCCTGCTGGATCTATTGTGATTTCTATAAGCAATAATTTTATAGTTTAACAAATATGCGCTGTTATTATTACTGCAAGAAAAAACCCATGGAGCACTCCTAGTACTCTTAAGAGTACCTCATACTCATTTATTTACAGTATATGCCGGCATAATATGTGTAATTATTGATAGAAGGGGAAGCAAGCACTTTTACTAAGATGGCAAGTAAGAGAATTTTCAGTGAACAAAATACTTATAATAAATATAGTGCAGATATTTAAATAAAATTCGACTATATTATGAAAATCACTTATTTGTAGCAATATAATATATGAAAATAGTCTTAAATAGACTACTCAATAATAACACTGAATTTTATTGTTTGATTGATGGATATTTTTTATCTTTTTTTATAAATAAATATTTTAACAGACTTTCGTGACTCATTGATAATAAATTTGTGTTATGAAGCATGATATAAGGCAAATGATCATCAAACAAATATTTCTGATAAGAATGACTTATTTTTTCACCATAAATGTTCGATAAGGTCTAATCGATAAATTCTTTATAGTCAGCCTCACCATTACCACTACATTACAAATATATTATAAGATAAGATGTGTTCTACCGAGCTTAACAGAAAAAAAATCTTCATTGTTCTAAATTACATAATCATACTTCTTGCTCAGCAGAAGTTTTTTAAATTAATTAATGCATTTACTTTTTTCTGATATTATTGGATTAATTTGAAAAATATCAAATCATTTCAATGAAATATTTTTTCAGTTTTCAGACCAAAAAGTCAAACATCGTATATAACTCTCTCCTTCTCCAGTGCCAAGTTTCCGTTGAATTCAGAAACTATTGTTTGACAGTAGGAAAATAATTAAATTGGTATTCCACGTATTCTAAAGTTTATTTTGAATATCCTCTAACTAAGCATTGTACAATATTTTGTCTATGTCTATATATTTATATAGACATAGACAAAATATATATTTATATGTTTGAGAATCACTTACATACTCATTACGCTTTGGTTTGTTTTATAGAATTACATTAAAATGTGTGACAAGTTTTGCTTATTCTGTACATACTTACCTCAAGTTAAAACTAGAGAAATAATACTGCCAACAGTAGTAATGCAGTTTTAACCTGAGATAATTTTTGGTTGGAAAAACAAATGCATGCACATAGCAATTGGTACCATTATAGAATTGATTACATCATCAATTTATAGTATTTTGTTCCAGTTTTAATTTTAATTGCATACGAATAAAATAAGCTGTAATCACTTAATAATTTTAACTAGACAGTTATTTCCTGTTACAAATTATAAATTACATTCAGTAAACTATTCAAGTATCTCATATAATGGAATCAATCTTCATATTCAACACATTGCTCATACTTTGTACCTTCTACAATGTTAATGTTTGTTTGATTTCGCAGCTGGTGTCAATTTAACATTTAACTGTTAACATATTTACAGAACCATCTTGAAAGATGGCCAGCTACAGCTTCATTAATCATCATCCGATATTCATTAATCATGTGTGAATAGATGTTTGACAAGTGCGTAAAATTTAACTATGGCTTAATCGATGCTATTGTAAATCAATCAAAGGCAATTCTAGAAGATAAACAGTATACAAACAAAGCAAATATGTATTTATTATCATTAAAACGGGTGTAATACAAACATACTCTTCTCTTTGGAGATTTATATGTTAAACCTCTACACAATTTGAATAATTAGTGTATTTCTTAAAATACCTTTAAATTGAAAAATCAGCAACAAAACCCACACACTAGATGATATCCCTAACTGATAATAATGAAAGGAAGTCAAAACTCCAGTTGGGACCGTCTGTATTGCAACTTATTCCATTTTTGTCTGAATATCATAAAAAATCTTATTTATTGTTGCTGATAGAAAAAACAATTTGTGTGGGTAGTAATTAGTTGACATAATTTATTTCATTACAATTTATATGGATATGTAGTAAATATTTCAAAATAGCTCCATATTATATTGATTATTTCCAACCAGTCTAATATAAAACAAACCCAATTTCTTTAAAAGTCACGCAGTATATTTCAGCCAATATCTTAGTTCTGACTATTATAATATTTACAATCAACATTATCCATTCCATGCTAGTAACCTGTAGTGTTCCTTTATCATCAGTGTGTTTTGGTTGCTTTGAATAAAATAGGTGGCTGCTTTTCAACATACACTCCTTTGAAAGTCCAACTCCAAGTAGACAGTTACCAACTGGGTGTGACGAAGAGCTCTTCTAGTGCAACACCTTCTACCAATGGCCAGAAGGCAAGTGACAATGATGCCATCAACACCAATGGAGGTACAAAACCTTTTATATTTTTTCATCGTCATCAATTTTTGCAATCCACTTTCACAACCACAATCCACAAGTCATTTTAACACATATAAAAATGAAAATTGGGAATAATTAAAAGAAGTAACTTGACATTGTATTATATTTAAAGAATTAAAAAAATATATAGGTATTTTAATATGATCAAGTATATGCTGACTATCTAAAAATAAAAGATAAACTATCTACTTGGTCTCTGAATGATTTTTTTTCATCTGGTAAATTTCCATAAATCAAATATTATTCTTTAAAAAAATTTGTTTGTATTGTCAAAATTATAAAAATTGTCTCGTGAAATTTTTATTATAATATGGAATATTTGCTCCATTTTCATCATTTACTGGCAACTTATCTTAGTGGAGCTATGATTTATAATTTACTGTCATTACTCACTAAAAATAGCATATTATTATAGGAGTTTTTTTTAATAATTAATTATGATTGATTACTTCCATGATCCTTTTTAATAAACGATTATAATCTGAAGAACAAATTAAATTTAAGTCACGGCTATCTATTTAACTATGTTTTTATATTGGTTGCTTTATTTTGATAAAAGATTGTATCACAAATTTCGAATTTGTTTACAAATTATTTCCGTGTTTCTTGCCGAATTATTTTTTTCAATACAAATAATCACACTCGCATGAAAATCAGATATTTTTCAAGTCACTCAGTATCATGAATTATGTTCAGGTATGTATTTAAGTTTCAGGAACCAGATGAATATTCAAAATACTTTCTTCAACTCCCTAGAAATGGTTATCAATCAATCTTTGTAAATAATACAATACCATGATTCTTATATGGAATCTTATTTCATTTTATTGTAGTAATATTATTCTGTCATCATACTTATAATTTTCTACTACCTTTCAGATGTAGCAGGAAATTTGGATGATTCCTCAACTGAACTCTGCAATTCAGGCATCACTAAATCCCTTCACAACAACGGCGAAGCAGAAGAAGACTACCTCAAACCCTGCCAAGAAGCGGAATCCCATAATTGGAGCCACGAAACACATTTAGGTGCCGGGGACCTCTTATTCTAATAGCATTCATACCTAGTACTGATCAGGATGGCTTACGGACACCTCATAAATGTTTTTTACGTAAAAAATACCATTATGGAACACTTTTTGCTTATGCATCGCTGATAGTACGTACATTCAGGAAGGTGTGGATAGAAACTTCTTGATGAGTTGAAGTTCTTTGTCACTATTCTCAGTTGCCGTAAAAATAGGATTTAAAAATGTATTATTGACTTTTATGTGAATGTGTAATGTAACAACTAACAACAGACTTCCTCAATGTGGTTTTGATGAAAAAACTCTCCTATTATTCATTGTTGTACATGAATACATGAAGTGATGTTTAATTAAAACTAAAATAACCAATATTCGGTAATTTTACATATTGCCATATTTATACAATTCCTTTTCGATTAAATATTTCTTCAATATGCAACACTGGATTAATCACGTCAATTTAGGCTGAATATAAGCATTTTAGCTTATTTTCTCCAGTTTTCTGAAATATTTACAAATAACGTCCAGATTTTGTGATGTTAGAATATAAGAACATTTGTTAGCTATAGCTTTTCATGTTCAACTTCTTCTATAACTGTAATTGGATTACATATTGAACGCCAACATTTGTAAGAATATGTTTTATTTATTTTTTTTACAAAAGAAACCATATTGAGGAATTTTCCACTGTCAATGAAGAAGTAATGATAAGATAACACCAAAATAATAATGGCTTGTTTATCTTGCCAAACTGAAATTACCAACAAACAAAGCAATTGAGTGAAATAAATTGGTTTTGATTTATTGTAAAATTTATTAACAAATTGATACCGAAAGCATGAAAAATTTTCACTGCTATAAAGAAACAATTTTCGATTTTTACAGACAGGTTTACTGTTGTGAGTGTGTTTGTGTGTCTGTTTTTTTTTTTAATACTTTT